>CAUYPK010111755.1:0-25357 GCA_963574355.1 Loris lydekkerianus | reverse complement strand
AGATGATGAGCATTTTTTCATATGTCTGAAGGCCGTGTGCCTGTCTTCTTCAGAGAAGTTTCTCTTCAAATCCCTTGCCCAGCCTGCGATGGGATCACTTGTTCTTTTCTTGCTAATGCATTTGAGTTCTCTGTGGATTCTGGTTATTAAACCTTTGTCAGAGACATAACCTGCAAATATCTTCTCCCATTCTGAGGGCTGTTTGCTTGTTTTACTTAGTGTGTTCTTGGCTGTGCAGAAGCTTTTTAGTTTGATCAGGTCCCAGTAGTGTATTTTTGAAGCTGCTTCAATTGCCTGGGGGGTCCTCCTCATAAAATACTCACCCAGACCGATTTCTTCAAGGGTTTTCCCTGCACCTTCCTCTAGTATTTTTATAGTTTCATGTCTTAAGTTTAAATCTTTAATCCAGTGAGAGTCTATCTTAGTTAATGGTGAAAGGTGTGGGTCCAGTTTTAGTCTTCTGCAGGTTGCCAGCCGGATCTCACCTGCGGTGCATCTTGCAAGGATATATGTAAAACTTAGTAAATGTAGAATGTAAATGTCTTGGCGCAACTAAAAAAAACGCCAGGAAGGCTATGTAGACCGGTGTGATGAAAATGTGTCAAACGGTTTATGAAACTAGTGTATGATGCCCCATAATCATATCAATGTGCACAGCTATGATTTAATAATAAAGAAAAAAACCCAAAGAGTTTTTTTCTGAGCTGCACAAAAAGGAGTGGAAGAAAAGATGATCTGATCTAATTCCTACATTTTAATGAAAGTCATTGTGCTATGTGTGTCATTATTTTTCCATTATCTTAATGCATCAGTTAATGAAAACTTTCTGAGCTCATTCATGCACAGGAGCTGAGAAGTGAGATTCTGTTCTCTGCCCCGTGGATTCAGGTGCATCCTCGTCGCAGACATGACTGTCGTCCTCACATCAAAGTCTCCCTAAGCTATCCATCAATTGGGCCACACGCACAGCAACTTCCATTGCCCCCTCATTACCTTCCATCTGTAGTTCACTGCAGAGGCAGCCTGCCCAGAAGGTCCCCCCATGTTGATGATGTCAGACTGATAGCTTTTGACACCATGGGCATATCTGACAGAGAATATGGGGCAGTAATTTCCTCTGTGAGAAAGGACACAATATTTATAACGTGTAGAAATTTTCAGACTTTATCCTCCGCCTACATACAACGATTTCAGAATTGCCAACTTTGTTTTCTCTCTGTCCTCCACCCTCTCTTGAAAGCAGAAAAGGCAAGAGTCATGCAGTGCCTATCAGAAGACATCAGAAGGGAGACCGTACTCCCTGGCTAGCTTCACGGAGAGAGGGAAGCTGATTGGGTTGTGGACTGTGATAGGGAAGGAGACACTGAAGCAGCAGGGACAGGACTGTATGGACCAGGGAAAGGGGCTTATAGCACAGAAGAGCGAGACAGGTCCACATATCTGAGGGTAGCAGAGAAGAGAGCAGAAGTTATACAGAGGTATGGATTTTGCCCTTGAGTCCCCATGAAATGCTGAGAAAGATTCAAATCAAATTCAATCTTCTACAGAGGTTGCAGTTCTTCAAATTTGATTCTCCTCTGAAACTGGGACACTGAGTTCTAGCTTTCTGAGCAGGATATTTTGTTTGTTGGCAATTCTGTGCCCATCCCCCAATACCAGGACCCATTGGAAGGGATCAGATGTGAATGTGCTACGGAAAGAACAATGAAGATTCTAACTGTAATGTGTATGGCCTCATGGTTCAGGACCTGGCTTGAGTCTACATGTTGCCCAACACCCACTCCACAAACCTATGTAAAATAAGTGATCTGATAGAGTTTGGGTTTTAACGTAAGTTCTGGTGATGTGCTAATGCCCAGCTATGTTTAACTGATACTGGGAAAATGTTTTCAAAAGACTGTCTATGCCAAGTGGATAGAGAAACTTGGGCCTTCAATACTATTGCAATCAGTAGTATTCCATTTGTAGAAGTTTTTAGGGGCTATTTCAGATATCATTTTATTTAATGAGCCTAGATTCTCAATAAGAATATATCATAGGAATTAGGGGTCTTATGAAATCTGACCACAAAAATGGAAGAAAAGATGATTACAAGGAAAATATTTCAAAATAATTACATTAGAATGGTAGAATTAAAGATGAGTTTTTAATCTTTTTATGTTTTATGTTTCAAACTGTTCTAGAATAATGTTATAATACCTTAAGAATAACAATCTTGTTATAACAATACTCAGGACAGTTTAACTAGTAGCTTTGTATGTGCCCTATGAAAACTAAAATCAAGGGATTCTAATAGATATTTTATAAGGGTCTTTCTAAGAACAACGCTATTATTTTAGGACGTGAAAATTTCACTGACAGGCAATAGATTGTCACCCATTCAGAAAGCTTTCACCTTCACAGTAAATGATTTTCCATAGGAAAAAAATCACATATCTTGTTAAGTACTGTAGGCATCTTTCCTCAGAAAAAATAAATGGAAGAATGATATGTTTTAAATCTTGGAAATTTTTGACTTTAGGAGAGCTATGAAATTGTGACTTTGGCCTCGAGAGGATGGTTGTTATTATACAGCACATTAGAACCTCGTCTACCCAGTGAAAATTGGCACCTTTCCCATGAGTGAAGGTCTTTCGACTTACCCCCTTCCTCTTCCTGGCATGGGAGGCCTCACCTCCGTGCCCTGACTGTACAACCCGAGTGCTTATTTGCTCCAAGGAGGCTGCAGGAGCTGAACCTGACTGCTCAGTTCAATGAACCATTGTGAGGACTGAATGAGGTAGCTGTGATGCTGTAATTTACATGATGCTTAAATATAAAACTACATCTCACATGTACAACAATAATAATGATGATAAAAAGAAATTCATGAATGGCCAGTGTTACTGAGTCAGTTTTAAAGTATAACTTAAATAAAACTGGGTTCTTACTATATACTGGAAAGGCAGAATTTAAAGAAAATTTAATTTTCTTAATCCAAATAGTGGATTTTTGTTTCATGACATAGTGATAAACATACATTTGGGGGCAGAGATCAATCTGCTATGTCAGATGCTAAGTACTCGCCCCCTCTGAGTTCCAGTTGCTCTATCCATAAAATGGGTATGTCGTAGGTTCCTTTTCCCCCAGATAACCTCAGTTATCTTTAATTCTGTGGTATGCTTTATAAAATCTTGGCGATATTTTGTGCATTTCATGCATGTCCGTATTTCCTGGTACTTATGACAGCAATAAATCCCCATCATAAGTTGAGTTCCTTGTCTGTGGGTGGAAAAAATCGGGAAGAAGTGTTAGGGTTCCTCACGACTATGATTACTGATTTGCTAAAGCACTTAAATTATTAGCAGATCTAAGGTCCTAATCTTCCCAGTTTCTAAGGGATAAAGACGTATTCTACCAACAAGTATTTATGCTGTTATTGCACTGAAAATGAAGTGTTTTTTAAATTATTTCCAGAAATGTAGGAGGTACAAGTGTCCTTGTAGGCATGAATTGTACCTTGCTGAAGTCAGAGCTTTCACTGTACCCATCACCAGAATAGTGTACATTGTACCCGATATATAGATAGGTAAATTTTTATTCCTCACCACTTCTTAGTTTCCAATGTCCAGTACACCATTTTCTGAGAATTTATAAATATATATATGTATGTAAAAAATATTTTTTTAGCTCCCACTTATTAGTGAGAACGTGGTATTTGTTTTTCCATTTCTGAGATAGTTCACTTAGGGTAATGGTCTCCATCCAGTTCCATCCAAGTTGATACAAAAGATATTATTTGGTATCTTTTAGGGCTTAGTAGTATTCCTGATGTGTGTGCATGTACATGTGTATATAAACACAGACATAAATATTTATGTATGTGTGTATATATGTGTAACCCATTTTTTCTTTGTCTACTCTTCAGTTGATGGGCACTTAAGTTGATTTTGTATCTTTGCAATTGCGAATTGTGCTTCAATAAATATTTGGGTACAAGTGTCTTGTTGATAAAATGACTTCTTTTCTTTGGGTAGATACCTGGTGGTGGGATTGTTTGATCAAATGGTAGGTCAACTTTCAATTCTCTGAAGAATCTCCATAGTGTTTTCCATAGCAGTTGTACCAATTCATTCCCACCAACACTGTATAAGTGTTCCCTTTCTTCTGAACCCATGCCAGCGTCTATTGTTTTTTGACTTTTTAGTAATGACCATTCTGACAGGGGTTAAGGTGGCATCTGATTGTGATTTTAGTGTCCATTTCCATGATTAGTGATTTGAGCATGTTTTTATATCTTTGTTGGCTATCTCTTTTCAAAAAAATCTGTTCATGTCTTTTGCCAACTTTTTGAGGGGGTTATTTTTTTCTTGCTGATTTGTTTGCTTTCTTTGTAGATTCTGGATAGTAGACCTTTGTTGTATGTATAGTTTATAAATATTTTGTCCCATTGAATAGATAATTTGTTGATTATTTCCTTCACTATACAGAAACTTTTTAGTTTAATTAAGTCCCACTTATTTATTTTTGTTGTTGCTGTATTTGCCTTTGAAGTCTCATAAATTTTTGACTATGCTAATGTCCAGAAGAGTTTTTCCTATGTTTTCTTGTGGAATTTTTATGGTTTCAAGTCTTTAATCCGTGTTGAGTTGATTTTTTGTATATGGTGAGAGATGGGGATCTAGTTTTATTCTTCTGCAGGTAGCTAGAAGAATAGCCAGTTTTCCTAGCTCCATTTATGGAATAGAGTATCCTTTTCCCAGTGTGTGTTTTTGTCATCTTTGTTGATTATCACTGATTGCAGCTATATTGCTTCATTTTTAGGTTCTCTCTTCTGTTCCATTGGTTGACCTTTATACCAGTACCACACTGTTTTGGTTACTATAGCCTTAAAGTATAATTGAAGTCAGATAATGTGATGCCTCCATATTTGTTCTTTTCTTATGACTACTTTGACTATTTGGCTCTTTTTTTTGTTCCATATGAGTTTGGGATTCTTTTTTCCTAGTTTTGTGAAAAATAGCATTGGGTGTATTTTCGTAGGAATTGCACTGGATCTGTGAACCACTTTGGGCAAGATGGATAGTTTAACAATGTTGACTCTTTCAGTATATGAACATGGGATGGTTTTCCATTTCATTATGTAATCTTTGATTTATTTTATTATTGTTTTGTAGTTCTCCTCATAGAGAGATCTTTTACCTCCTTAAGTAATTATATTCCTAGGTATTTTCTTTTCTTTTCAGCTATTGTAAATGGTATTGAGTTTATGATTTGGCAATCAGCTTGACTGTTACTAGTATATAGAAAGGCTACTAATTGGTATACATTAACTTTGTAACCTGGGGCATTACTGAATTTATTTAGCAAACCTAGGAGTCTTTGGTGAAATTTTAGATCATCAGTAGATAGGAATATACCAATTTACATTCCCATAACCTGCAAATATCCTCTCCCATTCTGTCTGCTTGCTTTACTTACTAATTTGACCTCCTCCTTTCCCCCAATTTGGATGACCTTTGTTTCTTTCTCTTGCCTGAGTGCTCTAGCTAGAATTTTCAGTATTATGTTGAATATAAGTGGTGACAGTGGACATTCTTGTCTTAGTACAGGTAATAGGGGAGAATGCTTTTAGCTTTTTCTCCATTCAGTATAATGTTAGCTCTGAGTTTATCATATGTGGCTTTTACTATTTTGAGGTATATTCATTCCTTCTCTGCCTAGTTTGTTGAAGGTTTCTATCAGGAAGGGGTGCTGGATTTTACAAATGCTTTTTCCGCAACTATTGAGATGATCACATTGTTTTTGTTTTCAATTCTGTTCATGTGGTCAATCACATTTCTTTAGTTGCATATATTGAATATTGTTTGTGTCCTTGGAATGAAACTCACTTGATCATGGTGAATTATCTTTTTGATATGCTGTTGAATTCAGCTTGCCAGTATTTTGTTGAGGATTTTCACATCTATCTTAATGAAAAATGTTGATCTGTAGTATTCTTTTTGTCGTTGTTGTTGTACCCTTTCCTGGCTTTTGTAACAGGGTAATATTGACTTTGCAGAATGAGTTAGAGAGGTTTCCTTCCTTCTTCATGTTATGAAACAATTTCAGTAGAATAGGTGTCAGTTCTTCTTAGTAGGTCTGATAGAATTCAGCTGTGACTCTTTCTGGTCCATGAGTTTTTTGTTGTTGTTGGGAGATTTTTAATTACTGTTTCAATCATTACACATTATTAATCTCTTCAGGATTTTGTTTCTTCCTTATTCAAGCTTGGGAGATTGTGCGTTTCCAAAAATTTATTCATTTCCTGTAGATTTTCTACTTCGTGTGCATAGAAGTGTTCGTAACAGTCATGCATGACATTTTGTATTTCTGTGGTATCAGTTGCAATGTCTTCTTTTTACCTTTCTGACTGAGTTTATTTGAATCCTTTCTCTTCTCTTTCTGGTTAATCTAGGTAATAATCTATGAATTGTGTTTAGTCAAAGAATCAACTTTTCATATCATTGATCCTCTGTATTTTGTCTGTTTGTTTCCATTAATTTAGTTTCTCTCTGAGCTTTGATATTTCTTTTCTTCTCCTAGCTTTGGGTTTTGTTCTTCTTTTTCTAGTTTCTTGAGGTGTCACACCAGGTTGTTAGTTTATGATCTTTCTGTCTTTTTATGAAGGCATTTAAGGCTGCAAAATTCCCTTTTAGCACTACTTTTTCTGAATCCCAGAGATTTTTAAAAGCTTGTGTCATCTTTGTTATTCAATTAGAAAAATATTTTTTTTATTTCCATCTTAATTTTGCAATTGACCCAAAGATGGTTCAGCAGCAAAATTTCCATGTATTTATGTAGTTTTGAGAGTTCCTCTTGGAATTAATTTCTAGTTTTATTCCATCTGGTCTGAGAAGATACCCTAGTATGATTCTGATTTTTCTGAATTTGCTGAGACTTGTTTTGTGGCCTAATGTATGATCTATCTTGGAAAATGTCCCATTTGCTGATAAGAAGAATGTATATTCCTTAGTTTTGGAATAGAATGTTCTGTGAATATCTGTGTAGGTCCATTTGTTCCACTATCCCATTTAAGAACAGTGTTTCCTTGTTGATTTACTGCCTTGATGTTCTGTTCAGTTCTGTCAATAGAGTGTTGAAATCCCTGTCTATGGTGATGTTGCTTTTTATTTATTTGCTTGGGTCTAGTAAAATTCGTTTTATAAATCTGGTATTTTCTGTGTTAGGTACAGATATATACATTTAGGATTGTTACATCTTCTTGCTGAATTGCATTGTTTATCATTATTTTATGACCACCTTTGTCTATTTTTTATGATTGATGATTTAAGGTCTGTTTTATCTGACATGAAAATAGCTGTTCCTGTTCACTTTTGGTTTCCATTTATATGGAATTTTTTTTTCCATCACTTTACCTTGAGTCTAGTGAAATGTGTTTCTTGGAGACAGCATATTATGGTTTTTTTTTTTTTTTTCACTTCATTCAGTCAATCTTTATCTTTTAAGTGGAGCATTAAGATCATTTTCAGTCAATGTTAATATTGATACAAGAGATTTGTTCATCATGTTGACTGTTACCTAGTTGCTTTGTTTTCTCACTGTTTTATAAGAGCCGTGAGTTTTAACTTGCAGGTGTTTTTACACTGGTAAGTATCAATTGTTTTATTCCACAGCACTTTTAATCATTTTGTGTAGGACGGGTCTCATGGTGACAAATTTCCTTAGTGTTTGCTTGTCTGGAAAAGAGTTTATTTCTCCTTCATTTATGAAACTTAGTTTTGCAGGATAGAAAAATCTTGATTGGCAGTTATTTGTTTAAGAAGACTGAAAATGGGACCCAAATCCTTTCGAGCTTGTAAGGTTTCTGCTGAGAAGTTTCTTGTTAGGCTGATGGGTTTTCCTTTATAAGTTACTTGTTGCTTTCATCTTGTAGCTTGTGGAATTTTCTACTTCACTCTGACTTTGGCTGGAATGTTGGTTAAGTGCCTCATTGATGTCCGGTTTGCCAAGAATCTTCCAGGTGTTTATGACCTTCTTATATCTGCGTGTTTAAATCTTAGCAGTACTGGGGAAGTTGTCCTCAATTATTCTTTCAAATAGGTTTTTCATTTTTTTTGCTTTTTCTTCTCCTTTGTGAATACCTGTGATTCTTATATTTATTTGCTTTACGTAGTCCCATACTTATTAAAGACATTATTTATTCTTCTTGATTCTTTTTTCTATATTTTGACTAACTAAGTTAATTCAAAATCCTTATCCCTAAGCTCTGAAATTCTTCTTCTCCGTCTAGTCTGTTGTTAAAACTTTCATTTCTGTACATTCTACCTTTTCTTATGTCTTCTTTCTCTTGTCCTGAATTATTATTATTATTTTGGTTTATTAGAGTTAGTCTTCAACTTTTTCATCACTCCCATTGATTTTACTTGCAATCCACATTTTCAATTTCATATCTAACATTTTAACAGTTTCCTTTTGTTTGGAGTCCATTGCTAGAGAACCGTTGAGATACTTTGGAGGATGTCAGAACAGCCCATCTTTTTTTTCATGCTGTCAGAGCTCTTATTGTGGTCCCTCCTCATGTGTAACCTCTGCTCTCAGCTCAAGATAGATAGCTTTGTGGTACACCTATTCTCCTCTGCTGGGCGCTCTTGCTCACTGTGAGCATTTAACACTGCTGGTCTCCTGCGTCTGCCTGTTCCCCTGGGTTGTCTCCATTCTCCTGTGGTTGTCCACCCAGATTTGGTGGTGGCTGTGTTTGTCAATGTACTTCGACTTGAGCACCGCCCTGTCCTGTCCCAGTCTGTCAGCAGTGGTGGGGGCACAAGTTATCCACCCAAGTGATAAGTGAGAGTGCCTGGCCTCCCTGTTTTCTCCCTGGCCGGGCAGGGATGATGGGGAGGCAGCAGCAACAAATCTTACCCCCAAACAGATGTGCATCTGTGGCTGGGACCTCAAATTGGCAGCAGCAACAGCCCCCGGGTTCATAAGCCAGTGGACCTCACGGTATCTTCTCTCCAGAGCAGTGCTGCTGCACAAACTCCCACTGGCTCCTTCTGTCCATCTGGCAGCCTGCTGCAGTGGAGGGCCTCTCTCTCCTCAGGTTGCAGTGGTCATGGGGGATGTGTAGAGGACCATTTGTTCCTTCCCTGTGTGCAGTCACTTTCCCTGTGGACCTTATCCTGCCAAGTGGGTTTCCCTGCTTCCCTCTCCTTCATTTTATGTCACCTCTGTTTCCAATGCTCTCTCTTAGACAATCAATCCAAAGGTGAATATCTCCTCACTGCTTTCAGTTCTCCTGGTGAGCATGGTTTGTATAGGTTGTTTCTAGTCTACCATCTTGACTCCCTCGGCTCCCATGAATGTTTGTGTACATAGATAACTCACTATTGATACTGACTTTTCATACATACACATGCACTCAGGACTGTGCTGCATAATTTAATACATATTGTCTTATTGTGGGGACAGGAAGAAGCCAGTATGTTCATTTGAAAAATCCTTCTTATAGTATATTGGTGGGGGAATAAAAATATAGTGCTGGCACTCAGATCCTCAAACTGTCATGTCCGTTGTCAGCCCTGCCCGTTGCCTATCCAATGACCATCCCCACCTACAATGCCGTGGTGGTAGAACCAAGATCAAAGATAAATAGAAGCTCAAAAGAAATTCTCATTCTAGCTGCTCTTGATCCACTGGCAGCCCTGGAACTCAGACATTTCCAGAGACATTAGTGGAAATACACTGAGAGTATTCTTGGAAAAGTGTTTCTCCTTGAGAGATATAGAATGAAACCCCAGCCCACCTTGCTTTGGACTTTTGGAAAACTCAGAAAATAGCAGAGGCATCAACTCATTGTCCAGAAATGACTGAGTTGCAGGACCTACCCCAATAATCACCTCCTTCTGAACTTTTTATAATTGAACAAAATATATCCTTCACTGGTCAAACTGTGTTTAGTCTGCTTTGGAGTACCCTCTTCCCTGCGGCCATAGGCTTCTCCCCTCCAGTGCTTCTCCCACCTTCCCACTCTTGCCCTGAGCCTGCATGTCTCTCGCCTCTTGTCCTAGTTTAATTTCTGGCACATGCAAGTATGCTACAAGAAAAATGATACCAAGTTGGCCTTTTCTCAGTTCTTTTTCTTACATGTCCTCCCAAGACACATGAGGACCCTAAAGTCTAAATCTTTTAGGTGCCTCAGGGAGTGGGGAAGGGACTGAGCAGGGGTGTCCTGACCTGGCCAGTAGTGTGCAAGGCCGAGCAAGAAGGAGTGACAGGCACAGGTGGGTTGGTAACACTGTAAACTGCCAAGGAAGCTGTCACATGCCCTAAAGGAGCTATAAAGCTCCAGAGCTGCCTCTTGACCTCAACAGAAACCATGAGCTGTGAGCTTCAGGCCCTCTAATCCCTCAGGCAGCCTCTACAAATAAGGATGAGTTGTCCTGTTGTCTGACTCCCAAGAGATTGCAGCCCAGAGAAATGCCATTGGAAACCGCCAGCAACTGCTATTCACAGTGGCTGCAGAGAGATGGTGGATGAAGCTTCAGGGAGCCACTGCAGCCAGGACACCAGTTCCATAGCTTTTGCTCTGACTAGTGGTGCTCTGTCATGCCCCACATGGACACTGGCAATGGCTCTACACAGAAGTAAGCTATAAGGAACTACTAAGTTGCCAACTGAGGAACCCTGCACCCTAAATGTTTTCATTCTCCTCTCTTGATTCACTCTTGACATCTGTGCAGTAGAGAAGGAATTTGTTTCTTGGTTATGTTCACCATTCACTGTGGAAGGAAAATAACTCTCTCACCAGTTGCAGAGTGAAGCCCCCAACTCTAGAGTTGATCCTATTGTAAAGGACCAGATTCCAGTCCAACCCTGAGAAGGCAACAAAAACATGCTGCCTGGGCAGAGATGTTTGCACCTGCTTTGACCAGCAGGTAGTCACCATTCAGGTAAATCACTGATTGGCTACTTAAGACAAGAAGTAAAGCTCTTCAAATTGTGGGTATCAGGGCAGGTTGTTTTATTTATGAACAGTGGTAATCACAGGTTTTGTTTGTTTGTTTGTTTGAAAGGCTTGAAAAGGCTTTTAGACCTTAATAAATTACAGTTTCTCCAATTCTTTGTGCTAAAGTATATCGACTGTACAAAATGAAATAGAAATTAGAAAGAGTGGATCAAGTTCATCATAAATCAATTAATTGCATTAACTTTTCTATCAATATTGCTTTTATCAAACCATGGCTAACTTTCAAAATAGCTGTGACCATGGAAGCATCACAATAAAAAGCATGGTAACAGCCAGTATTATAGAATGTGCCAGATGCCAGGCTAATAATGCTTGGTATCATTCAACCTTCACAACCTTATGTAGTAGGTACTTAGTGTCTATGTGGCTTTAGGTAAAATACTTAATCTCTCAAAACTGGTAACTGATAGAGCCAGGACTCAAATGTGAATCCATCAGAGTCCAGGGTCTAAATTTGAGACCACAGTAATTATAAAGAGTACACACACTGAGCCCTCTAACCTACCCTGGGGAAGCCCCACCTCTCTCCTACCCATCTCTGTAGTCTTTCCCTTTAAAAGTTACCTTGATGAAGGTAACTGATTAAAAGACTTATTTCTCAGGATATTTGAGAGGGGATTGCAAAACCATTGGTCAGCAAGTTCTTGGGAGCTGGGCTACTCAGAGGTTGCTAGCAAAGACGCAACATCCAACCTTCCACCTACCAGTGGATGGCCCTGGGGCTGAACTCTACCCTCCCTCTTTCTCTAGTACAAAGCAGACTGGAATTATATTTGCCCAATAAAACAGGGATGTTCCTAATGAAATATCCCCAAAACATTTTAGTTTGCATTTAGAGTATATGTACGTGTGTATTTAGCAGTGTTACAGCATAAAATGATTTACATAATATAAATGAGAAGAAAGGGGATATCACAATTCTTCTGAACAGAGCAATTCTTAATGGTTATCCCATCACAGGGGAGAATTAGGCATTGAGATCTAATTCTGTAGCCATGCAAATTAGGCCTATGTCACGAAGCATCTTTTCCTGGTACCAATCCTCATGGGTGGACATAAATTATAGAATTGAATTCTGGTTAATGGGACATTTATAGCGTAAGTCAGAAGCCTTCCTGGAAAAGGAAATTAGATTCAAGAATAAAAATAAAATCAATCCTGAATGCTTTTCATAAGTAAAACAAGATGCTCAAAGGCCTAATATACACCATCTTAGCCATCGTAGTGTTTGGGGGTTGGCTTTTCAAGCTAGCAACAGAACACGAGAGAACTTGCAAAATAACCCTAGAATCAAACTTAACTGTCTGGGCTTGAACTACTTTTAAGTGGAGGGGGGCGTGCGTGTGTGTGTGCTTGCGCGCGAGCATGTTGGTGCATGCATTGGTGAAGGTGAAATGAACCCTCTAGGAAATTAGTGTCGAAAGAATTTTCAGATGAATTTCATTTTCTTTTACATGCTGCCTAAGAAAAGACCCATACAAATTAAACATTTTGAAGATATAAGTATATACTTAAAAATTAAACAAAACAAAAAAACCTTATTTGACCAAACCTGGGTAACTTAATAATTCGACTAGTAATTTCCATCTCTTCTGCTTTTGAACACAACAAGCCAATAATTTGGGCACATAAAAGTTGAGAAACGATGTTAAAAATGCACCTCTGTGCTCAAAACCTTAAGAAAAGCCCACCTTATTTAGCCTTTCCATTCGGTTGAATACCATCACTATAACTTTATTTTATTTAAGATAAAAGATGTGAAAACTCCATTTACTAAGCAAGGCAATGATCTACTCTGAATCATTAGTAATTATAAAGAGTACACACATTTCATTATGTGATATGGCCATAAATTCATTTTGTAGCCCATCCATTACTGAGAAACATTGGCTGCACATATTAGCAATTATGTTCAACAAATGATTCATACTTAAACCTCATTTTTACTTCTCAGAAGCACTTTGGAAGTGATTGTTTTGTTTATGCTGAAAACTGCTAATGGTTTGTGCGCCCTGTGACTGCTGCAGACACTTCCCCAGGCTGAGCCAGCCTGTGAGCCACGTGTCACATAGGCATGCAGGACTCAGGGTTTTCTTCCTACGCAGAGCCTAGGAAGGAGAGTAGAAAGGAAACTCAACTGTTATGAGCTGAACTGTGCCCCCCCCCCCCATTCATATATTGAAGCCCTAACCTCCAGTACTTTGGATTATAACTGTATGTGTGGATAGAGCCTTTAAAAGGGTGATTAAACTAAAATGAAGCTGTTAGGGTAGGCTCTGACCCAATCTAACTCGTGTCCTGAATGAGGACAGGAAATCTGGACACAAAAGGAGACGCCAGGGATGTGCATTCACAAAGCAACAACCATGTGAGGACACAGCAAGAAGACAGCCGCCTCCCAGCCAGGGAGGTACCTTGGTGACACCTGGATCTTGACGTTTTGGCCTCCAGAATGGCAAGGAAATGAATTTGTGTTGTTTAAGTCACCCAGTCTGTGGCACTTTATGGCTGTCCTAGCAAACTATGACATCAGCTTCTTTATCCACTGGGCACAGATAAAGCCGGGGTTAAGCTGGTGATTCCTCAAACACGGTGAACCTTGAAGGTTAGCGTCAGCTTTACCTCCATCCCAGGGAAACAGAGCCATCTCTTGGGAGTAATGATTTCACCAAGAACTTTCTGTACTACTTTGACAGATAACGTCTGGCCCACATGAGTATAATAACTGATAATGCCTTCAACCAACGATAGAAGCTGTCACTACCATCATTTAGGGAAGCTTAAAATGGGCCAGACTCTGTACTGTACCTCTGTGTATATTATGTGATCATCCTCATTACAGCCCTATTAGGCATATCTTACTGTTAATCTTCTTTTATAGAAAAGGATTCTGTCTTCCCCATGATTACATAGCCAGGAAGCCTGACTCGAACCCAGGTAGCTCATCGGAGGAGTTTAGGCTTTTAAGCGCTAAACTATATATTCACAGGTACGTCAGTGGCATTAAAATGTAAGCATCTGAAAATAATAACCCTTATTTTTTTTCTCCAAACAAGTGACAATGATGGGCAGAGGAGACCATTCTCTTTATATCCTGCCCACCCTCCCTGGTTCATTCACCCCCTCCAGGAAGCCCTCCAGGCCCATCCATCCCCGAGGCTTGGCTGTGAGTCTTTAGTCCTACATCATTTATTGATGAACCTCTTCACTTGGCACTTTCTGTACACTGACTTGATATTCTCATATGCATTTGTCATATTTTACCAACTTTTATTCAAGGCACAGATGCTGGTAGTACGTGGCAGGTACCCCAAGAGCAGACCTTGTGTGACTTTCATTCATTGCAAAGAGGTTGCTTCATGCAGGTTGGTGTGGAGTGACAAACTAGTTTGTCTGAATATACTGCAGGAGCTCACCTGGGGTTATCCGGACAAGGATTGGGTGAAATAGGGGCTCCCCCCTTTCCTAGTGACAGGAAGGAGTTTGAGCAGCTTGTCAACAGCTGGCCTCTAACCCCAAACCTCCAGGGACTCGACTGGTGGACTTATCCTCGCAGGCAAATCTGCTGTCACACCTGCTCTTTAAGGAGGAACCCACCTTGCGTGACAGAGAGACAAATTAGTTTTCACTCACTTGCCAACTGTAGCTTTATATTGAGAAACTTGTGCTCTGAAATCCATGAACAAGGGTTATTCAGAACTACCTAGAAGCACTTTTTAATAATAAGAGTGCTTAAGCCCCAACCCAGATTGATTGAATCAGAAATTTTTATGTTTTAAAATCTACCCAAGTGATTCTCCAGAGACAGCTGGTGAGCAGGAGAGACCCCTCTCCCAAGTGGTAGCACCTTAGGGGGTGAATTGGCAGGCTGTGTGAAGCACTGACTACTCAGTGGGTCATCAATGCCAGATCCCATCCCCCATACACATCTAGACGTGGAATTGGAGCTCAGGAAGTAACACTGGTTGGTGGACACATGCGCTCCAACAAGAGAGGAGAGCTTTGTGTCCTGCTGAACCCACCGAGTTCCCTGGGGAAGAAGAGTGACCAGCTTGGTTTTAAAACTGAAAGTCTCAGGCAAACTCAGACTATCAGTCACCATCTTGGGGGAACAGGCAAAGGTTCTGCAGCATTTGTGACTCAAACCTGAGCTGGAAGGGGGCTGTCCACTTTGTTGATTGACACTTCACTGTGACCTTGAACATCCGCCCAATGGGAAGATGAGCTATGTCTCTCGCCATAGAGGAGTTAGACATGTCAGCATCTCCCGCGACAGGTAACAAGTCCAGCAGAAAACCCGCCCCAGCCTTCACTGTTAAATTTGTCTTGTACATCCCACCTGCGCAGGCTACTGCCCAATTATAGCTGCAGCTCACGGGTAGCAATGAGCTTCTGTTTTGTTGTGCTCTGATGATGAATTTATATTGGGTTCACCACGCCTCCTCTGGCGGCCTGCATGGGGACACACCCTCAAGTGCCATTTCACAGACATAATCAGCCATTTTGCCCCGTGGTAAAGCATGTCAAAAGAGCTGACTTGGGACACGTTAGATTATCACCTGATGAAACAGCCTCTTGTAGGGAAGGAGGAAGGAAACTTGATTTTTTTTTTTCAATGTAAAGCAAAGAGACCTAACTACCAAGTTTAGTGCCAGCCTTCCAAGCCTGTGAGATAAAAGTGTTGATACACTGAATTAACAGCTATTAGAACCCAAATCTCTCCTGGGAACTATGAATCGTAGGAAGTGGGCTGTTGACATTTACTTCATAAAAAATTATTTGTTAAAGTAAAAGCAGTGTAAGCATATTTCTATATTTAGATAGTTCAACATTTGCTTCTAGACAAAGGAAATTAAAGTTAAGTCATGTTTCCCCCATTTCCAACCCTCTATCTAATAACGATTCCATTTATCAAACAGATACTCTAGGTCAAGCATTGCTAGACGCTATTAATTTTCGTCTTCAGCATGATCTAACGAGGTAGATACTAATGTCTAATTACGCCCCACTTAACAGGACTAATGGATATCAGAGAAGGTGACGGCTCATGCCCAGAGGCCGTGGCTGGTCAGGGAGGGCAGCCACACGGTGAGGAGAAGCCCTGAGGCCTCCACCTGTGCTGACTCCATTCCCCTCTGGCCCTGCCACCTCCAAAGCGTAGCTGCAGTGTGAGCAGGATGGCAGGAGTAAGTCCATTGACTCCAGAGGGTTAGCTGTGTTAGTACGCTCATCCTTGCAAAGCCTGGAGAACGTCCGGCACATGGCCTATGTTCTGGGACATGACATCAACTTATGTAACAAGGAACATCTGGCTAAGGGAGCATTTGTGCTGCTCTGATAGTAAGTAAACCAAGCCGGTGGCACTTGTCATCCTTTCCCAATGGGCACAAAAATTCTGTTAGACAGAAGCAGTAAGTCCAATTAATAATATTTCATTGGATATTTCAAAATAGCTAAAAGAGAAGATTTGGAATGCTGTTAATGCAAATAAATGATAAATATGTGAGGCGGTGGCTATCCCAATTACCCTGACTTGATCATTACACATTGTACACATGTATCAAAATACCACCTGTACCCGTATGGAAATGCCACCTGTACCCCATAATGATGTACAGTCATTAAGTAGCAAAAATACATAAGACGGGACTGGAGACACTGAGCTCCCTCTTCCTGTTACGCTGTTCAGTGGGGCCCAAGCTGGCCTGTCACTGGGCTGCTGGCCCCAAAGGCCATCGCTCCTCCCCAGCTCACCCTCTGGTCGGCCACTTCAGAGGCTTCTCTGTGCACTGAGGTGATCGTGACCTGCTGTGCCTTTTTGGTCGCACTTTAGAAGCAACATTCGTGCCCTGACTATAAGGTTATCAAATCCATAAAGCTCGTCAGGGCAGGAGTTCAAAACTCTTGCTTGGGGTTAATGGTGTTTTGTGACCCAGAGAGCAAGCCTCGTCACACGTGAAGAGGGGACATCTGTGGCTGAGAATATCTTGACAGAAGAAAGTTTAGGCAGAAACTCTTTAAACAAGCTTTGAAGAATGACATTGTAGGTGGATGGATGGGCGCGAGTTCCCTCTCACACAGGCACACTCCAGCCGCACCCTCGTGGATGGCTTCAGCAGGCCTGCCCTTGGTGTGTTCCTTTAAATGCTTTTGTGTCCGTACACGATGTGAGAATTTCAGGCTGAGTTAGAACGCAGGTTGTGAGGGTGGTTGTGTATGGCATCATCAGAAACCTCAAGGGAAATGATTCAAAGAAACAAGAAAAGCAAGATTCCTGGAGTGAAAAGAGGAGTTTCTCCCAGCCACAGACATCATCTCGACAGCTCATTCATTTGTTCACTGCCTCATCTGTTCATGCAGCAAGTGTTCAGGGGCTGCTTGTGCTGTGCCAGGCTGTGTCAAAAGGATAGATGCGCCTGGGACTCCCGTCAGGTGGGCGATGGCTCTGATCACTGTCATGTTTTACCTGGGGCACCACCTCCACGTCCTGGGAGGGTAAAATTTAGGCCTGACGCTCTCCCCCTTCAGGGCTGTGTCCCCCTTGAAGATGGTGAAATAGTTTGAGACCTTCCTGAGAGCAGAGATGAGAGCTTCACCCCACTTACACCCCCACTCCTGCTACTTCGCCGTCTGCCTCCTCGCTGGAAATCGGGGGAATCGCAGGACAGGCCATTGTGAAGGATTCATGTTCTCTGTCTCGCCGCCTCCTACCCTTCTCTTCCCACTCTAAAGTAGTGAATTATGTGAGGAGTCTAGAAAGTATCCAGCCATGAACTATGAAAAATAGTAGTGATGACAGCTGAATACTTTCCAGACAATCTTCATATATTCCATAAGCATATATAGTGTAAAAAATAAAATTAAATTTAATGTGTTCCTCACCCATTATGTTTATATTTATTTATTCTCTGTGCTCATTTCTGGCTGGCTACTGATACTCTTATTGATTGTTTTCTATGAAGAAGAGGGTAGAATTATTAGTTGTTATTAATAATGGACATAAGCACCTTTGTGCCAACCCACCAGTCCCCTGAAATCCCCCAGGCATTCACTGTGCACTTGCTAGTACCCTGCACTCAGTACTATGAAGGACGGAGATCAAGGACGTGTTGTCCTGTCCTGCTAGCCAAGTGTCAGTCAGTGCCAAGGATGAGCTCATGCTCAATGAGACCAAGCCCACCAGTGTCCCCTTGCTGTCCCAACTCAACTCCCTTTGTTCATCTTACCCTCCACTTTCTACTGAATCCCTGCCCAAAGCAGGGCATTGACACAGCTTTATTAGCATGGTTGTTTCGAGAGGTGCACTTTATGACATAGCTGTGTTGAGCATCCAGTTAAAATACAATGTAACTGCTGATTATTACCAAGGACTATGTGTAGCAAACACATCCAATCTTTATTTCTCTGCCATCCACAACCCCTTCCTTGGAGGTACATTTTATTCTTTTTATCTTTTTTTCTGGACTGTCTAAACTGTTTATGAAGTATCATCTTTTATTTAGTGGTGTTGTCTAAAAATCTATTAGAATGGAGTTAGTCTTGTGGGTATGTTCCCAGCTTCCAAGAAGTCATTATGAAGTAGGTCAATGCTATTAAACATAACTTATGTATAACTTAGTATACATATACTACTGGGAGAATGATTAGAAGCTTATTCCAGGTTTCACTCTGTAATTTGGAGAGGAAAGTACCAGCTCATTTTTATGAGACTGAGGACAAGTGAGGCTCCTGAGATGGGGGGGTGGGCGAGGTTAGCTGCTCTTTCCAGGTTCCAGGATGGTTTCAATTGGGGGCCTTCTGAATTTGTAGGATGGGGAAACTTCCAGCACTTATGAAGGTGCGACCTTGACCAAGTCCCTTGACTTCTCAGAGCCTTGACTTTTCTATCTGTGAAATGGGCATGACTGCCTACTGGAACAAGCAGACCTTGGGAGAGAACCCACACCAAGATCTTTTAAACCTTAAGAGAAGAGCCTGAAGAGAAGTTGGACTGAACTTGGCTGAGTCTCACTTCACCTGGGTTAACAGTGTCCCACCTCTTGAATTTGGTTAACACAGAAATAGAACATGCTTGTGTGTAGGAACATTACATGGGTCTCTTGCTAAGGCCATAGGATCAGTTCACAGTAGGGTTGAGGGTCCCACTTTCAGTCATCTTATGAAAAGATAGGGCCAGACACAGTGGCTCACGCCAGCAATCCTAGCACTTGGAAGGCCAAGGCAGGTGGATTGCCTGAGCTCATAGGTTCAAGACCAGCCTGAGCCAGAGAGATACCCCATCTCTAAAACTAGCTGGGCAGTGTGATGGGTGCATATAGTCCCAGCTACTTGGGAGGCCGAGGCAAGAGGATCACTTGAACCCAAGAGGTTGAAGTTGAGGTTGTTGTGAGCTAAGATGCCATGGCACTCTACCAAGGGTGACCAAGTGAGACTCTGTCTCAAAAAAAAAAAAAAAAAAAAAAAAGAGAAAGAGAGGGAGAGAGATTGGTCCAGAAATTGAAAGCACAGAAGGGCAGCCTTACATGATGAAAAGGGGAACGTGAAAAGCAACCGCCTGCATCATGACCATCAATCCACGGGTCACATGGAGACACGTGGAGACTTGCAGGTGGCTGGGAATACCCAGGCTATGTACAGATTAGTCATCCTCTGTGCTCCACCCCCTTTCTTTCCCCAAACCCTCAGTGATGGCTCTTGCCTGGTCTAACTGAGGTGTCCTATTGGGAGGGAAAACAGGAAACAGTTTTCCACAATAACTATTCCTGCTGTAGGTCACAGAGCCCTCCTTCCCTGTTTCATAGAGACCTCTGAATTGCCAGCCAAATATCTCTGAACACCCCTGCTTCCACATCAGTGTGCAGCTGTTAAAACCATTTCATCAGGGAAATAAGACATGGTTTCACCCAGTTTTACAGGTCAGGTTCATACTTAAGTGAAAACTGCTTAAGCTCCTGGAGGCCATGTCCAGCCTGGCCTTGGCAGGAGGAGACAGTGGGTTACTAACTTGTCAGGATCCTCTGCCTGCTGTAATGTTGGAGGGATGGGTGATGGGGTCAGGGGCTGCAGGACAGACCTCTCCCTAGCGCTGTCCTGCCATGGTGGTCTCTTCTTCTGCTGATTTAGCTTGTTTTCCTGGCCCCACTTGAAGGCCTCAGTCCCTAGCTGCTCTCCCAGGCTCTGGTGTCTTGGCCTCCACCATCTGCTGATCAGCCCCTAGTGGCCTCACACTAACTTTTCCCTGATGTTAAGGGTAGGACCTGTGCAAGTCTACAGTGGCCAATCCTATCCATCCCTCAGGGACCAGGACTTCAAGGGGACAGCCCTGGCCCCTCCACCAGGTTGCACAGTGGCTCATCCCTTCCCTGGGATGTGCCTCACTCACCCCCTCGTCAGGTGATACCAAGGAGCTCACTACCCCAGGGGCAGGCTTGAGAATGGGGCATTAGTTCCCCCTCTGGTAGCCAGTCACAGCTGCCCAAGGGAGCCCCTTAAGGCAGTAGTTCCCAGGCTTTTGGGCAGTAGGGGCTGGTTTCATGGAAGACAATTTTTCTACCAAACCAGGGTGTGGAAGGGAGCGGGGATGATTTTGAGATAATTCAAGCAAATTAAATTTATTACAATACCTTATTTCTATTATTATCACATTCTAACATATAATGAAATAATTACACAAAATGCAGAATCAGAGGGAGACCTGAGCTTGTTTACTCACAACCAGGTCTCCAGTGAGAGAGGATACCCAGGGAGGGTGAGTTCTAGGAGAACAGATGTCTTCTCAAGGAGACCCCAAAGATACACCTGCAGAGTCCTCTCCATGTGAGGACTCTCCAATGTGACTCAGTTCGTAGGAATTTGTAGACTTAATTTCCTGGGACCTGGAAATTTCTACTTCTATGAAATCCTATAGTTCTGTGGGGGGCTGGAACAGCTTCTCCTGCTTGATTCAGACTGACCAATGAGAAAGGTACCGTGGGTTGGAACTTTTTGACTGGAGATAAGAAGGAGACCAAGGCAGCTGGGGAAGGCAGCCATTTTTAATTCTTCTGTGCTGTTCTCTCCACTGGCTGAAATAAAACCTTCCTCTTATAAGCATGGTGTTTGGGTGCTTTTTCTCTCCACTGGGCCTCGTCTTCCTGCAACACCAGGACTGGCATCACCTTAGCTCATCAGGCACTAGATTGTCAAGCCTACAACCTAGATACCTTCCAAGGTCAATTTCAAGCACAGGTTGATAGTGAATGCAAAACTGTGAATAAATGTCCACTATGGGTACCAGGAGTTGCTACAAGCCAGTTGCAGGACTCTACAGGTTGGAACTCAGGCTCTGTGCATAGGTGGAGTAGCAGCTTCCCTGGGGCCCTCCAAGGAACAGCTGGAAACTTTTGAAGGGGGTTAGTAACAAGGCACCTAGCACTGTGCCCAATGTGTGCTTACCTCCCCCAATACCTGTCACCTTCTTGAATTAGGCAGCAAAGCCTAATTCCCTCTGGACAATGAACTCATGTTCTACCACGTGGGGCTGCCTGCAAAGCCCTGCTACTCACTGCAACCCTCTGACGACCTCACCCATGGAGGAATTGGACTGGTGGAGTGTTAGGTCACCGCTGAAATACGACTCCCTGGGAATTTCTTTTGGGAATATAGTTAAGGACAATGATATGGGTGAAATGGAGAATACTCGCATAATAGTTCACAACCTCATAATAGTAAATTATAGGGAAATAAAATGAAGTGTTGAAATGTTTTAAAGTGTCTGATTTTTAATGTCTACATTTGTGTTGACCAGTATGTCAGCCATTCATCACATTTGTGGCTATTAAACATTTGAAATGTGAGTAAAAGAACGGAGAGGTGCTGTAAAATACACACCGGGTTTCGAGTACTTATAGTAATGAGGAAAAAGAGAATGTAAAAACGTCTCATTACTACATTTTATAATGATGATGTATTGAAATACATATATGGTATTTTTGATATAGGATTAAAATTTTTCAATTATTAAAATTTTCCTTCTTTTTGCTTTTAAATTGCATGTGAGACTCACATTTTTGTGTCTGTTAGATAGCACTACTGTACACAGGACTATTAAACACGACTTCATCAGTTTAAACAGCACGAACTGCCCACCACCAAATGAGGCTATTTACATACATTATTTCTTTTAATGATTGCAGTAATTCTTCCATAGAATTTCTTACCCCTAAGTTATAAAGGAGAAAACTGGGGGTGAGGGGTTCAGAGAAGTTAAGTAACTTCTCCCTGGTCTCACAGGTATTCTCTATTCAAATAAGTCTTGGGGGCCAAAAGTCTATGCCTTTCTGCTAAAGAAAATTAAGGATTTGTTAATCTCTAATAGAAAAAGATTAAAGGCAGGATTAGTTTGCTAATGGTTTATTTTGGTAAATTTATACATTGACGTAATTTCAAATTTAGAGAAAAATTATAAGAAACGTGTAAGGAACTCCCATATACTTTGTCCAGATTTACCCATTATCTGTAGGGTAAGGATAGAGAGAGGGAGAAAGAGGGGTTGTTCCCCCCCTCAAACCATTTGGGAGTAAATTGGAGACATCACATCTATTTACCCCTAAAGATGTGCAAGCCTTTGTGTGTGTGTGTGTGTGTTTCCTAAGAACATTCTTTTATTTAACTATAATCCAACCCAATGGTCAAAATCAGAAAACTTAATAGTGATATCATTATCTAACAATAGTCTCGATTCAGATCTTATCGATCGCCCCAATAAGGGGTTCAGAGTCCAGTCCAGGATGACGCGTTACATTTTGTTGCCCTGTCTCCTTGACCTCCTTTAATCTCTAATAGGACACTTCCTCAGAGTTATGTGCTGCTTATCTTTGGCATTTTTGAGGAAGATAATCCAGTTCTTTCGCAGAATGTTCTTCAGTACTGTTTGTCTAGAATACCTTCATGAGCAGAATCAGGATTTGCATTTTCAGCAGGATATCACAGAAGGAATCTTTGCTTGCTGCTTTTAAATACTGTTTGTGGGACTTTAGCAAAAACTATTCACAGATTATAAAAGTAAGAAGTCAAAAATATTTGTAGAATTGAAATTGGCCTGAATAGTCACTGTGCAAAACCAGCGTAAACGTTAGGTACAGCAGTGGCTCACACCTGTAATCCCAGCACTCTGGGAGGCTGAAGCGGTGGATTGCCTGAGTTTATGAGTCCGAGACCAGCCTGAGCTAGAACGAGACCCCATCTCTAAAAAACAGCTGGGTGTTGTGGCCGGTGCCTGTAGTTCCAGCTACTTGGGAAGCTAAGGCAAAAGAACATCTTGAGCCCAAAGTTTGAGATTGCTGTGATCTATGACATTTCAGCCCTCTACGGGGAGTGACAAAGTGAGACAGTCTCAAAAAAAAAAAAGTAAGATAATTATAATCATCATCATAAGGGCTATTATTTTCTTTCCATATTTTTGTGACACATAATTCCATATTTTATTTCCGTATTTTGTGATAGCTTTTGTAGAAAACAATCTTTAAATCAGTCTAGCGATTTGAAAATTGGAACATATAAGTTGGTGATGGATAGGAAAAGACAGTGGGCAAGTAAGGTCACTGAACTGCTAAAGATTGTTTAATTTCAAGGCACCTCTCTTTTAGAGTGAAGTAATTGCTTTGTTCCTCTTTCTCTTTATTTTTGCCTCAATTCACATGGTAAGTGCTTTAGTTAAAGTCATCAAACTACCATTGGCAGATCTTCTTAGATGCTGCAAGATGATGGTGTTTGTTCAGAGTTGGCAGCAAACTCTTATAATCTCATTTCACTCAAATGATGTTTTTATTGCAAGATGTAGCACCAACAACCCAAACTGTCTCTGACAGTCTCATATTTCTCTCATTTAAGAAACAGCTGTCAAAAAGATCTGTGTGAGCAGAGCCACTGACAAATTACATGGAAATTATATTTTTGATCAATCACTTGCCCAGAGTCATGAAAGCTAATATTTGGCTTATGGTTACCCAGACATGATACCATTTAGAAGCTATTGTTTCATCACAGAGCATCTAGTCATGTTTATAGTTTTTCTCCTTATGGGAGGGTGAAAAAAATGAAAAAGATGTCTATAAAAAGATTCACTTTAAATAAAAAAAAAAACCCAGACAGGCCTAAAGAGAAAGAATAGAAAAAGACACAGAGGCTATTTAGCTAGTTCTCCCAATAGCAATAAAACATCATTTGAATGAAATGAGATTATAAGAGTTTGCATGAGGTCAGACTCCCATAATAAATCTGATATTCTATACCACTCAGAATAGCTAAACTCTCTGATCAATCCTCGACTGGTAAAATTAGTCTTGCTGAGGGGTTATCAATGTTACCCATTTTATTCAAAGAACTATTGTCCCTCATAATTTTCTTCATTATTTATCTATTTTCTATTTCTTTGAAATCTCTTATCTTTACATCTTTCCTCCTATGTATGTATTCTGGGCTTAATTCACCCATATTTTCCTAGTTTCGTAATATAGAAACTTATATTCAAAAAGAGGAATGATTTCAAATCAATGATCTGAGATGTAAAGCTATAAATTTTTCTTAAATCAATGTTTTAACAGACTCTCTGGATTTTTGATGTGTTTTTAAATCTTTTATCAGTACAAAATATTTTCATCTGATTTTCTTCTTTAACCTATGTATTATTTAGCTGTTTGTGGCTTAATTTCTAAGCATTTGGAGACTTTCTAGATATTTTATTGGTATTTATTTCTAATGTAATTTTGCTCCTGACTGACAGCCTAAGTGTCTGAAGCTAAATGTCTGTCAGTCAAGAGTAAAAACTGGGTGTGAAGTGGGAAAAACCAAACAAACTGGAGACTAGGAGACCTTCTGCAATACAGGGGCACAATTTGGAACCTGCGTGGTCTTTAACCACCTCTATTGTCCAACTTCAATGTCTCTAGTGACCTCTGCACTTGAGTTAACTGATCACACACACTTCTTCACTGCCAGTAGAGATAGAAGTGAACCAGAGTTTTGGAGGGTAGAAGTTTCTTCCCCCTCCTTTTACAAATCTGAATGGATTTTGGAGGTACGACTTGAATTTTATTACATGTATTACACTACTGTATAGTGGTGAAAGTAGGCTTTTAGTGTACCCATCACCAAAATAGTGTACATTGTACCCTATAGGTAATTTTTCTTACTTTCTCCCCCTTCTGTGTCTCCAATGCCCATTATGAGAGAGGATACCCAAGAAGGGTGAGGTCTAGGAGAAAAGGTCTTCTCCAGGAGAACACAAGGATACACCTGCAGGGTCCTCTCCACGGTGACTCAGCTCTTGGGAATTTGTAAACTTAACTTCCTGAAACTTGGAAATTTCCA
>CAUYPK010111752.1:0-24256 GCA_963574355.1 Loris lydekkerianus | reverse complement strand
TAAAACCAACTTGGTCATGATGTATAATTTGTTTGATGTGTTGCTGGATTCTGTTTGTTAGGATCTTGTTGAATATTTTTGCATCTATATTCATTAGTGATATTGGTGTATAATTTTCTTTTCTTGTTGGGTCTTTTCCTGGCTTGGGGATCAGGGTGATGTTTGCTTCATAGAATGTGTTGGGTTGTCGTCCATCTTTTTCTTTCTACATTTTGGAACAGGTTGAGTAATATAGGTACTAATTCCCTTTTAAAGGTTTGGTAGAAGTCTGACATGAAACCATCTGGTCCCAGGCGTTTCTTTTGAGAGAGGTTTTGTATGGTTGATGCTATTTCAGAACTTTATATGGGCCTGTTCAACATTTCCACTTGATTATGGCTAAGTCTTGGAAGGTGACGTGCTTCCAAGTATTGGTCAATTTCCTTCAGATTTTCATATTTCTGAGAATAAATTTTCTTGTAATGTTCATTAAGGATTTTTTGGATTTCTGAGAACTCTGTTGTTATTCTGTCTTTGTCATTTATGATTGATGGGATTAGAGATTTTACTCTTTTTATCCTGATTAGGTTGGCCAAAAGTTTATCTATTTTATTGACCTTTTCAAAAAACCAACTTTTGAGTTTATTGAACTGTTGTATAATTTCTTTGTTTTCAATTTCATTTCACTCTGCTCTGATTTTGGTTATTTCTTTTCTTCTACTGGGTTTGGGGTTGGAATGTTTCTTTTTTTTCCAGTTGCTTGAGATGTCCCATTAAGTTGTTAACTTCCTCTCTTTCCGTTCTCTTGAGGAAGGCTTGTAGTGCTATAAATTGCCCTCTTAGGACTGCCTTTGCAGTATCCCAGAGGTTCTGATAATTCGTGTCTTCATTGTCATTTGGTTCCAAAAATTTGGCAATTACCTTCTTAATCTCATCTCTGACCCAGGTATCATTCAGCATAAGGTTATTTAACTTCCATGTTTTTGTATGAGTATACAGATTCCTGTTGTTACTCAGCTCAACTTTTATTCCATGGTAGTCTGAGAAGATGCAAGGAATAATTTTTATTCCTTTAAATTTACTGAGGTTAGACTTGTGACCTAAGATGTGATCAATTTTGGAGTAAGTTCCATGGACTGATGAGAAGTAATGTATGTGTATTCAGTTTTGTTGGGATGAAATGTTCTGAAGATGTCTGCTAAATCTAAATGTTGGATGATTAGGTTTAAATCTGAAATTTCTTTGCTCAGCTTCTTATTGGACGATCGATCCAACTCTGCCAAAGGAGTGTTGAAATCTCCAACTATTATGGAGCTGGAGGAAATCAAGATGCTCATGTCTGTTAGAGTTTCTTTTATAAATTGAGGTGCATTCTGGTTGGGTGCATAGATATTAATAATTGAAATCTTATCATATTGAGTATTACCCTTAACAAATATGAAGTGACCATTCTTATCCTTCCTTACTTTTGTTTTTTTAAAGCCTATTGTATTCGCAAATAAAATGGCAACACCTGATTTTTTCTGATTACCCTTGGCCTTAAATATGGATGACCATCCTTTCACCCTGAGACTATATTTGTCTTTTAAGGTAAGATGTGACACTTATATGCAAGAAATATCTGGCCTGAGTTTTTGTATCCAGTCAACTAACCTATGCCTCTTTAGAGGACAGTTTAAGCCTTTCACATTAATGGAGAATATTGATAAGTCTGGCAAAATTTTTGGTGTCGAGTTTTTCAAAAGTCCAGTGGACATTTTTAATTCTGCCATTGTGGAATTTGAAGTTTGATCAAAAGTTTCTGAGTGAGTTTTCTTTTGTGATAGAGGATTGGGTTGGTCATTATGGAGGATAGGTCTAAGAATATCCTGAAGAGTTGGTTTGGTTATGGCAAATTTCTTCAACATATGGATGTCATTAAAGTATTTAATTTCTCCATCATAAATGTAACTCAGTTTAGCTGGATACAGGATCCAGGGTTGAAAGTTATTTTTCTTTAGGAGATTAAAAGTCAATGACCACCCTCTTCTGTCTTGAAATTGTTAGCAGTGAGATCTGCAGTCATTCTAATATTCTTCCCTTTGCAATGGCTTTCTTACGTCTGGTTGCTTTGAGAATTTTCGCTTTCATATTAACTTTAGTGAACTTAATTATAATATGCCTGGGGGATGTCTTATTGGGGTTTAGTCATGCTGGGGTTCTGAAGCTGTCTGCCATCTGAATTTCAGAATCTCTAGGCATGTCTGGAAAATTCTCTTTCATAATTTCATGGAGAAAGACCTCTGTGCCTAGCAAGGCCACTTCATCAGTTTCAGGCATTCCAATGAGTCAGATATTAGCCTTCGAATTATCCCACAGCTCTCTGAGAGAATGATCTGTTTTTGCTCTCCATTTCTCTTCCTTTTTGAGAGTTTGGGAACATTCAAAGCCTTTGTCTTCCATGTCAGAAATCCTTTCTTCTGCTTGATCCACTCTGTTACTGTGCGATTCTACTGTATTTTTCAGATCTTTGAGGGCTGCAAATTCTTGCTTCAATGTGTCTAAGTCTTTGGTGGTTTTGTCTTTAAATTCATTAAATTCTGGAGACAATTTTTGAATTTCCCCTCGAATTCCTAATTTTGACTTTTGAATTGCTGCTCGAAGTTCTAATTTCAAATTTTCCTCCACTTTATTAATATCGTTTGCAATCCAAATTCTGAATTTGATTTCTGACATCTCAGGCGGTTATGAATGGGATCTTCAATTACATCTGCCATATCTTTCTTTGGAGGGGTTTATCTATTCTGGTTATTCATTTTACCAGAGTTTTTCTGCTGATTCCACCCTATGATTGTTTTACTCCCTTTGATTTTTCCCCTGGAGCTTTGTTGAGGCCCCATACAGTCTGTGGCCTAAGACAGTGGGGCCTTGTTTGGTGTGGTGGGGCTAAGTAGTTCTGTCCTTTTTTCAGCTGGTTTCTATTCGACCCTAGTGAAACAGTTACTCTGGGTTGAAGTCTCAGCTGTAGACAAATACCAGCACTTAAGTCAACCCACCCACCACAGGCAACAATTAGAAAAGGAAAATCAAACCTTCCTACCACCACACACCCAGGGCACCACCTGAATAGTCCTCAGGCAATTGGCTCAGTTCAAAAGGTCCAAATCAATTGTCTCAGTCAGCACCTGTCTTAGGTGGGAGAGTTTAAAAGGTCTCTGGGTACTGGATCACAGGTGTCTGGTGACTACTCTGATATGGCTTGCTCCAGTGCTGCATGGAGTCAGGAGGAGCCACTTAGCAAATAGATCAGTCTGGGAAGGTTGATGCCTTTTTCCCCACGTTGCACCTCTGTCACATCCAGTCACTGATAACCCTGCAGTTGGCTGACCCAGTTGCCTGTAGTGAACAGATACTCTAGGGGTTTTCACATGCCTGAATCACAAGGAAATCTTCCAGGCCTCTGTGCTCGGCCTCTATATAGCAGGAGGAGGTGAGGCCTGACAGCCTCAGGCACTTGATGAAGGTTGGGGGGTATTCACTCAGGTCCAGCCCCGCCCCTGATTGATGTTACTGACAGAACAGAATAGAACAACTTTGCAGGATTTTGTTTCTGTTTCTGCAAAGTTCCCCTGCAGAAGAGAAGCTGTTTTGAGTTCCAAAGCCCTGTCTTTGCTCCTGCAGGTTTGTATTCGGTTACCTGTCAGTTCTATCCTGCTGCCTTCCTTTATCTATAGGCTTACAATCCCCTGAGGGACAGGTGCAGCTTAGGCTTAGTAAAGTGGTCCTCTGGGTCAGCCCCACCCTGGGAGCTTCCCTGGTCTGTGATTTGGTACCTCCTCAGGCAAATCCTTTACTCACGGGTGGTTGTCAGCCTCCTCTGGTTGCCCAGGGAGACATGGTGTGTGGCTTCAGAGTATCCAGGAGTAAGCTGTATTGCTGCTAAAAACAGCTGCTGCTCTGAGCCTCAGGGAACTGCTGCTCTGGTGTGATTCCCTCTCAGCCAACCATCTTCTCCTTGCTCCCGTGCCCCAGAGTCATCACCGACCAGCTGCAGTTTAGGCACTGTCCACACCCCTCGAGAAATCACCCAAAAATCTGGACTCCTGGGGGACAGGCTTCCGGACCTCAGAGTGAGAGTGGAGGGGAGTGCTGGGAGCTCAGAGTTGTAGGTAGAGAATATACACAGTTTTACACAGTTTTATGCATGGCCGTATTGCTGCTAAAAGACAGCTGCTGCTCCCTGCCTCAGGGAATAGCTGCTCTGGTGTGGTTCCCTCTCAGCTGACCGTCCTCTCCTTGCTCTCATGCCCCAGAGTCAGCGCTGACCAGCTGCAGTTTAGGCACTGTCCACACCCCTTGAGAAATCACCCAAGAATCTGAACTCCTGGGGGACAGGCCTCTAGACCTCAGAGTGAGAATGGAACAGAGTTCTGGGAGCTCAGAGTTGCAGGTAGAGAATATATACAGTTTTATGCCTGGCAGGAGAACGCCATGGCACCCTAGTAGGGAAGGTAGGTCCAGTTTTTAGAAGGTCTCTCCCGTGGAGTGTAGTGGGAGGACCTTTGAACTCTGCCCGATTGTTTGTGGGGCACTCCGAGCCATTCTCATGGGGGAAGGGACTCCCGTCCACTTGGTGATGGATTTTGTACCTTTTGTATGTATCCTTGTGGTCGCAGCTCACCTTAGCGTGGTTGATGTGCGTTCTTCAACCTTCTCTCTTGGTGCAGCTCAAATCCACCAGGTAACTTGCTAAATTTTTGTCCTTTAATTCTCCTCCTGGACAGGAGCCTCTGTGGAAAACTGGCTTCAGTCAGCCATCTTGTCTCCACCCCCTAGAGTTCTGAATAATAAGATGCAGAATGATGAACACCTTGGTGGAGAGAGAAAAAGTGTAAGTGGAGACACTGCCCTCCCTGCCTATGTTAATCTAGGACATTTTGTGAGAATCTGGTGGGTAAACTCCATTCCCACCTGTCACAGCCAGCTTTAGGAGGATAAAATGCTACTTTGGGCATCTGTATAACAAGCACCATCACCCACCTTTCCACGAGGAAACTTGGGCAAGAATGTGTCATTACACACGATTCCCACAGGAAGGAAGGACCCATCTCCTGCAGGCGGCAGCATCGTGTTCACGTGAAACAGAAAGTATTGATTGGCTTCTGTGTCCACTTGCCTTTCCTCAGATGATCTGTGCCAGTTTTGGTTACTGAAAATGATGAATTCTTTAGAACAGGGTTACAGAAAATGAGTCACACCACAGTGGGAACACAGGTGGAGGCTTAATCTGTGGTTTTATTTTGCCGGGATTAAGAGCCGCCTGTAGTTGCATTTGGTTTTTATTTACTCAGTGGCCAAGGGGTGTCTGGCATTCTGCAAGTGCCACAGCTCTGATCCTTGCAATGAAAATGATTACATTTGGACAGATATGAAGCCAGACATTTTCATGTACTTACAAAATGCAATTAAGTAAAGATTGCCTGGCTCAATCACAACTCTGGGCAACTTTGGACGGCAAAAAGTGGTAAAACGCCAAACAGATGCTGGTTTTTAATTTTAAAAAACAACTCAATCACCCTTTGACTTTCTCCTTAATGTCACAAAAAATGATTAAAAAGGGATTTATCCATGGGTGGCACCCGTGGCTCAAAGTAGTAGAGTTCTGGCCCCATATATCAGAGGTGGCAGGTTCAAACCCAGCCCCAGCCAAAAAAAAAGGGGGGGGGGGGTTATCCATTGTTTGTTTACTTGAAGGAAGTTTTGAATCACCATGCTGAAGTATTCCTGTCAAATATCCATGAGCCACCTCTTTTAAAGCCCTTATAAAATTACCAGATTAGCTACCTCAGCCCTATGGTACATGAAACACCAAATAAAAACAAAAAACAATTTTCAGTTTCTTCTCTTCCACAAGCAAAGCTTATTTTAATACCGGAATACTCAGTTGTAATGTGTGTAATTTTGTAGTCCTGCTGTAAAGATTTTTCCTCCTTGTACAAAGACATAACAGATGCAATTAGAGGATATTATATTGTCATATGCATCAGAGGAATACAGTTGGTATTAAATCTTCCACATGGCACTCAGGCACCATGGCATTAAATAAAAAAAAAAAAAAAAGGCATTCCTCCTTCTCCAAAACCACCTTCTATTTCTGGGAGGCCACAAATGAGCCCATGAGCAAATGAATAAAGGTGAGTATAGACTGGTACATCTTGTAATGGGAACAAACATTCACTGACATCTGTCAGGTGCAAACTAGGTACTAGTTACTTTCAGAACACAGAGGTGAGTGACAAAATTAAGACGCTTCCAGAAATGCAGGAAAACACAAATCATCAATCACTGTGTTCATGTAAAAGTATTATACACATGATTTATTATGTGGTTTTTATCTTTAACCTCAATTCCTTAAAATCTCTTTTACAAAAAGTTTCTACATGAGCACGTCATAATAAAAACAAACAATGGCCAAATTTTAGGGGAGTTATATGCAAATCTAAACTTAGATCCAAGAAATGAATTAACTCTTATCTGCAGTTAAGTTTTACCAAAACTCTCAAATCTGTGGTTTAGTTTTAAGCAGATGTTGAAAAGGCTTTTCTGGATTCTGTCTTTGTTGATAGGATGTTTTTGGATTGGTACACAAATAAGAAATTCCAAGGTTTATTTTTTTTTTAATTTGGAAATGTCCTTTAAATAAACATAGTAGTTAAGTATTTAAAAAAGAAAAAATTAACTCTTCAATGAATTTCATAGAAAATTCCATAAACAGTAATTTTACAATGTCGTCCTATATTGGAAGGGGGCAGTATGTAAATTTCTCATTGTTTTCAAAGTTTGATATCCTATCTAACAAGCAGATGTGGTAATTGGCCTCATTTTTGAAGAAATAATAGAGGTTAACCGGTTTTGAGGAGATGCATTATGGAGAGACTGAAAAAACTCATAGAATGCAAATACGTTTCCTACTCATACCGCTTCTCTGGTTGAACCCCGAGTAACTGACCCAGGGCTGGAACACAGCTACTTATTCGTTAGCTTCACTCAGATGATTTAAATGCAGCTAAACTCATCACTGTCTGTAAATTTTAATGTTTATTGTTCACTTGTATTTATTCATCTCAGTCAATGGCACTTCCATCCATCCTGTTACGTAACTGAAAAACCAGAATTCCTTTCTTGGCATCCTCCATCACTGAATCCTGTCAACTACACGTCTTCCTTTTAACTGTCTTTCAACCATCCAACACTGGCATCCATCTCCACTGCTAGTAGTTTGGCTGGACTATGCTTGTCGCTTCATGGACGACCTTGAAACCTACGCAATTCTCCCATGCCCTGGTCAGTTCTCCATTATGTCCCATGGTGACTTTTATAAAAATAACTATGGTCACATTGACCCTCAGCTTTAAACACTTTATGCCTTCCTGTTGGTCTTAAAGGAAAGACCAAACTCCTTGAACAAAACACATTGACAAAACACAAAAGACCAAACACATTGAACAAACCCCTCCCTGGGCTGCTTCATTTTGCATTTTTATTCTCCCCCCTTTTTTAGTTCCTTGAGTATTTCATACTTCCCAAACCAACCCAGGCCATTATATGTGCGTGTGTGCATGTGTGTGTGTAAATATACATATATACATACACATATAACATGTGTATGATTGTAGATGTGTACATATAATACAGTAGAACCTCCACAGTTGGCCACCTCCTTATGTTGGTCTGATTTTCATAGACTGGACATGCACCCCCTCAGGGAAGAAGGCCTCATTCCTTGTGTTGACCACCCCCATGTGTGGATAAGTATGTTACAGTCTTTGGGTGCTCACCTGACAGAGGTTCTACTATATTTGTTATAGAGAACTGGCTTACAAAATTTGGAGAGCTGGTTAAGCAGTCAGTTTTCTGAAACAATGTCATTTCAGAGTCTGATATGCAGTTTGAAGTCCACAAGACAGACATAAAGAAGGGAAGACCATAGAGGGCTGACCCCACTACAGCACAGGGAGCTGGACCCCACAAGAGCAGACTGAAACCCTGTCTACCCTTGTTTCCTCTGACTTTGGTAAGGATGGCACCTTGCAGAGGCCAGGACATTTCATCCGAGAACTAAACACATCCTGCACACATACGCTCACCCTGGCCAGGAGCCATAGATCTTGAAGGCAGATCCAGGAAACGTAGAACAATTTCAGAATCAGATGCCACTTCATGCCAGAAAAGGCAAATCAGCCACAGTTCAGCCACATGAAGGGCCTACAGAGTGGCTGCCACGTTCCTCTGCCTTCCAAACTCCCCAGTGATCTTGCCCACCCTAACAGGAAACACACAGAAAGAAAATTCTACAGCACAAGTTAGACAGATGGGTGACCCATCACAAAGCCATCATAGATCCCTGGCTATTTTACACTATTTCAGTGAGGATTAAGACTAGTTTTCCTGACTTTGGGTAACTGACGATTGTCTTGGTAGGTTTGATTTAAGGTATACACAGGTGCTGTAGCAGCATAGAGGGGTCTTTCTCCTTGTCTGGGACTTCAAAGAAATCTTTCTAAATGAGTTAGGTCTTAGAAAATATACATGAAATAAAGAGACAGAGAACGGTGGAAACAGAGTTGCAGACACAGATAGCGTCCAAGTGAAGACAGAAAGAGTGGGAAGTCAGCTTTCCCTAAATTCTGATGTGACAAATTCCAAACTCTCAACATAGATTTAGGATTTTTTGTTTCTTTTGCTCGCATTCCTGTCTCTTGCATTTGGCTGTGTCTCTCCTTCCAATTATCTTCATTCCGAGTCCCAGCCTGTAAAAGCAGAATTCACTTAAGACGCACCTGCCTCAAAGGAGAGGGAAGCAGTGAATAGCCAAATGCCACAGTGGCTTTAAAAACTGCCTGGGAAAAGTACAGAAGTAATTTCCTCTCATATTTCCTTGGCCAAATAAAGTCATATGGCCGAGACTAATCTCAGCATGAAAGTGTACTCATCCTAACAGGCAAAGTAGCAAATATTTTAAACAAATAAAGTACCAGTGTCTTGGTCACAGATATTCACATCCCTCCCTTCTGTAGACCAAGTTCATTTCCTCTCCCTGTTTCCAAGGGAGGCAACTCTAAAGTCCTATTCAGGCTCAAAATCTAGCATCTCTAGGTTGTTTCTGTATCAAATCTGCATGTGGCTCTTCTTGAAACTGTGACTGTGAACTGAAAAGATGAATTATGTTTCTTCATATACTCAATATGCAATAGAGTAACAGGAAGATCATAATTAAAACAAACTCTCTTATTTGGAAAAAGAGAAGAAAGAAGACATTCATTAGTAACTGTCAATAACAATCCAAACATTTCATGGGGCCAACATTACAATAGGTCACTATTCTAGAGATCTGTGATGTTTCTTGATGGACTCCAAGTTCTACAACCTGGAAGTAGATCTCTGGCTCTCATCCTCCAGGACCTTTTGCTCTCCTCTTTGTGAGGCTGTTTCTCTTCCTGTTATTGTCACAGGCTAAGATGACTCTGCAGCATGTGCCTTCTTGAGAGGCTTGGGAGTGTTCTATGCCTGCTTCCTGTCTGTAACATTGTTGGAACCGAGATTAACTTTGTGCTCCGTATGAATTCAGAAATTTCAACAGGAAGTTTGTCAGCCACACCCCTAATTCAGACCATGTCATCAGGCTGAATTTTAATTGGTTCTTGGCATTCACAGACCTAGATTTATATCTTACTAGTTGGAAATGACAGTCAGATATATCTTAAAACTCTGCTCACAGCAGAGTTCCTGGATTTTCCATGTTCCTTTCTGTTCTGCATAAATCAGCGGGTTCTCCTCTGAGCTCATTATTCTCTGTAGTACTTTGTCAAGTGCACCCAATATCACCCATGTTACCAACATTCTTTTTCCCTATTTATTTTCCTAAAACCACTAGTTCATTAGATATATTACTTGACTTCTGAGTTAGTGCAGGTAACAGTTTTACAGAATGGAATCTGGGAGAAGAGTGACAAAACAAGTCCCCTCAGTTGCATCAACCCTCACACCCGACCCAGAAACCAGAAGCCCCACTAGATCAAGCTGCAGAACAAGCAATCCCCAGATGCTAGTGACAGGAGAGGAAGGTTTATTTCTCTCCCACGTGAGTGTTTGTTATTCATTGGCTGCAGCTGTGCTCCACATTCTCTTTATTTTAGGACTCAGACTAAAAGAGCAGCCCGTATTTGGGACAAGCCAGCCTCCCAGCAGAGGGGGGAAGAAAGCAATAGTTAAATGATTCAATGACCCTCACTTCTTCTTGGACACTTTCACCCACATTTCATTGGCTAAAGAAAGTCATATGAACAAGCCTAACATAATGGGTTAGGAAAGTATTATACTTTCACACGTAAGAGCAACAAATATTTTCCACAAATACCCCAATCTCCCACAAAATTGAATCTGAAGGGTGAGGGTCTGTAGCAGAAAAATATAAAGTAACAATGGAAGACTAGGAGTATTAGGTAACATATGTCTTTGGGATACCCTATATTTTATTCTAAGATTATGTGCTTTTATTTTATGACAAAGGATAATTACTGAAGGTCTTTTAAGCAGTGACATAGAGATAATTTCAGTTTATATCCAGTATTCTGGCAATGGCAAATACAGGAACTCCCCTCCACCCCCCATGAAGAGGTGGTTTCCATGAACTCTCTGAGTGCTGTGGAGGGATGAACTGAAGCTATGGTGACAGGTCCAGATGTGGACCTATTCTCATTTAATAGATAAAATATTCACAGGAAGAATGTAAAGATTAAAAGGGAAGGAAGGTTGACTACATTGATGAGAAAGGGGATAATTAATAATCTTAGGGGACATGGTGGTCAATAAGTTACACAGTTAAGGATACATTTTAAAAATAGTAGAAAGATTAGGCCATCTGTGAATGGTTCAACTTTTTGAGAAATAAAGAATATGGGAGTTGGGTGGGGATCAGGCCATCTGTGAATGGTTCAACTTTTTGAGAAATAAAGAATATGGGAGTTGGGTGGGAGACTTGAGTAGAATGCCAAAGATGTGGAATCTCTGAGGGGATAGAGAACCAATAAAAGTTAAAACTTTAAAGTAAGGAAGAGTCTTGCCTTCTATGAGTTTACTTGCCTTCTATGAGTGACTCCAAAAGGCATAGTTAGCTGATCTCCACCAGTGCGAAGCAGCCTAGGGGTGCAGTGGTAATATTGAGGCTCAGGTAGTTAAGGATGTGAGTGAGAGTGGTTGAGGTAATGTACTAGACAGTCTAGGGTTGTTAGGAAAATGACTAACCAAGAGGTAGCTTACAGTCTGGAAGACAGCAGAGCGTTCTTGGGGCCCTGGGCTTCTGTCCTCACTCAATGAGTAGTTACCAGTGAAGTGGGGACCTGAGGAACATACGGATGAGGGTTTGATGTTAGGGGGGAGGAGATTTTCCTTTAAGCTTTCTGACTCAGTATAGTTCTGATTTCTGGTGGATGATGAGGATTAGGACAAAGAAAGTATACAGCTTGAGTGGTGCTCATGAGAAGTCCTCAGAGTGAATAAATGAAAGGAATGTGAAGAGAGTGTGTTGGACTTCAACCAACATGGAAGTCATTTTCAAAAATGTGGAGGGTAGAAAACACTGGTACATCCTTTTGGAAAGGGGCAATTATTGCAAGGATGGCTGGAGAAGAATCAGAAAATTGTTGACATCATTTATTTTCCTACTTGTGGTTGAAAGAATTCTCAAATGACCCCCATACCCTGTGATCGAGTAGAATTCTCTAGTAGAATTCCCCACTCCTTTGAATGTAGATAGGAACTGTAATTTGCTTCTGACCAGCGGACTGTACACAGTTATAGGATATGTCCCCCATGGACACGCTATGTTATATGGCATAGATGAGGGATTTGCAGATGGAAGTAAGGTCCCTGATTAGTTAACTTTACGTTAATCAATAAAGAAGATTATTCTGGGTGAGCCTGAACTTGTCAGATGAGGCATGAAAAGAAGGTCTTGAGGTCACAGATTGGAGAAATCAGAGGAAAGCCTTCCTGCTGGCCTTCTAGTACCAAAAGCCTTCTCGCAAATTTCCAAGAGAGGGTGGCCCCCAGGAGCTGAGAGCCCTGCTCCAACAACCACAAGGAATTGAATCCTGCCAACCAGCACATGAGCTCAGGAGAGGACACCAAGCCACAATAAGACCCCAGCCCTGGCTGACACCTTGATCGCAGCCTTCTCAGATTCTAAGCAGATAACCCAATCAAGCCACATCCAGACTCCTGACCCATAGAAATGGAAACCGCAACATAATAAATACAAGTTGTTATGTAACCATTGAGCAGTAATAGACTACGTTAAATATACTTCCTTATATTAAGAGACTAAAGTGTTTTTGTAAATTTCATGTAAAATTCTATTTTAAAAGTTTTTAAGTATTTCTTTCTGCCTTAAACTTTAATTCACAGAGACCAACATGAGACGGCTTCTAAATTAAGATTGTAGATTAGAGTACGAAAAGCAAGCTGTGCAGTAGATGGATATAGAACAATGGGACGGATTTCAGTCATCCTCCTCTCACTCCTCCTCCTCTCTAGGCAACTCCTAGAGAGGGAGCAGGGGAGAAGGAACAGGTGCGTCCAGTCAGAGGGACTGGGTCTGCAGACAGTCAACGCCTTGAGAAAGGAAGCTGGGCTAGGAGGGAGGTGAAACAAGATTGAAGCTTGTGGAAGAGCTGAGGCTGAGGAAGGTGGCAGAACAGAAAACAGGGACAAGAGAAAGAGAGGACAGAATAAACTCAGAGGCCGCTGTACAGACAAACATGATTTCACAATGGCTGCTGGCATTTCCCTTCTTCCCTAGGTTAGTTTGTCTTTCCAAGCAGCATGGGAGAGTTTGCATAGCCAGCCAGCAGTGGCAGTGCAATCCCCTTCGCACTCTGGATCCTCCCCCAGCTGGGAGGTTAACAGCAATGTTCTAACATTTCAAGACACCAAATAGGTCTGTATAAAAGCATCTTCCATTTTATTCTGTTCTATCAGATCTGTAAGCTTCACTATAAGGCAGCAGAAAGGGGCTTGACATCTGTTGGCTGCAACACAAGTTAATGGCCATGAAGGAAGAAAGCATTAACAGTTAAATGGAAAGAAGTAGAAAAACATTTAGTGATGAATGAATTCACATCACTTCTACTTATATAAAACACTTTTCACATTTCAGTTTTGTTCTAAAGATTCTCTTTGGAACCAGAATGCAAAACTTTATGAAATTGCTAAGTGTTTCAGACTAAATTATGAGTAATACTTTGGGATGTGGTTAAAGATTTGTTAAACCATCACAGAGCAGTTAAAAGTGTGCAGTGATGCCATAGGGTGTGGGAGGTGCAGGGGGCGTCTCTGATTCAGTTCTAACTGAATCACACCTGAGCCACTCCTCCGGCGTGATTGGTCAATGGTAGGCTTATAACCTTGACTGCTATGGCTCATGGTTACAGGAAGAGGGAGGGTGAAGTTCATTACCAATTCAAAATGGGGAATAAAGTCTTTATTGAACTCAAAATACTCTGGTGAACCTACTGAGAAAAGATAGAAATCAGAACAATGGCCAATATGAACTTTTACCACTATATGTAATTTGAGGGCCATTTGTATATGTGAAATGCTACTTTTAAAATACAGCCATTCATTCCTTCATTTAAAAATGTCATATATATATAGACAGGCAGATAGATGCCCTTTATTCAGAGTAATCTTGACATATCTTTCATTCAAAGAGATAAATTAATTCCTTCTTTTCCCAGTTTATAAAGGCTATTTGATTAATTATATTATATAATGGTCTTGTCAAAAGACCTTTACCTACATGAGAATTCAATTACATAGAGTAGGCAGAATTAATCACTAATATTTTACAGCCTGTGGATCTATCTCCATGGCAAGTGCAGTCAGAAATGAAATTCAGTGAGCCAGCAAGTTAAAGGTATTTCTTTTGCTAGTTTTCATTATGTGAAAAGAAGGGGATTGTTGTTCAGAAATGTATGATTTTGGACTAAATAAGAGTATTTATTCAGGATTTCAGAGTACCCTATTTCATAATATACATCAGATGTTTTAAAAATAATAAGTGGATGAAAAATCAGTAGGGGAATAAAATAGTTCCCCAGAGAGGATTAGGAACAACTTATCACAGTTAATACACCTTTGGTAGGGGACAGGACTGTGTCTGGGGGAAATTGCATCAACACTAAAATCAGAACAAAAGTTGATTGTGAGAATGGCCCTGTGGTTGCCAGTTCTGCTTTGGAGACCAGTGATTATTAAAGAACAATAGGGGAAAAGGAAACTTTATTACACTCAATGGCCTTTTCCTGAATTTGAAAAACTTTAAACCAGAGAACGTGTCTTCCCTGTGCTCTATGAAAACATTTTGTGTACATACATAGAAACAAATGTGAGTACATATATATAAATAATGTTTGTCAGGACAATAGTCAATAGCACATATCATATATGTTGTGTACTATATGTATAACTTATACATTGCTGTGGAAAGGAAGATGATTGTATGTGTGTGTGTGTGCGTAAGACAAAGTCTCACTCAGTCACCCTCAATCGACTTTTGTTTTGATTTCAGTGTTGGTGCAATTTCCCCCAGACACATTCCTGGGGTTGATTGCAGTGGCTTCACAGCTCACAACCTCCATCCCTTGGGCTCAAGCAATTCTATTGCCTCAGCCTCCCCCATAGCTCTCCAGCCTCCCCTGGTGCCCGCGACAACTGGCTAGCTTTCTATATTTAGTAGAGACAGTCTTGTTTTTGCACAGGCTTCTCACTTCTCATTCCTGACACCACTTGTCAGGGCCCAGGACTGGCCAGGTGTCAGGCCCACCTTAACTAGGTTAAACTCAGGGTAGACAAGTGTCACACCTCACTTCTGACACCACTTGTCAGGGCCCAGGACTGGCCAGGTCTCGGGCCCAGCTTAACTAGGTTCCGGACACGGACCACTAAGTTACCTTGCTTAGGTCTCTTAGGTGTCTGAGGGCTATCTACTTTAGCTGGAGACAGTGTGTCTTAGAGAGAGAAAAGCAGTCTTCTTAGAAAGATAGATGTTAGTCTTTTAGTACAGCTAGGTAATCTTCAGCAGAGAGACACCATGCTGGTGTTCTGCAGGCTGGAGAGGAGACAGAGTTGAAGTAAGCGGGTCCGTGATAGAATGCGCATGCTCCCCACTGCCTGCTCCTCCAGCCTCATATAAGGCTAATCTCATGTCTCTAACCTGTGGTGGTGAGAGACATGCCTCTCATGAATTGGCAGATTAGAGACTGCCAATTCACCACTTCTCTCATCTCATGAACTCTCATGCTTGTTAGGAGAGCTAAATTCCTCTCCATGCCCTTTTCACCAAGGTGTTCCATTATTGAGCTATACAAGTATTTCTTATAACTCTCTCTCCTCCTAGCCATAGGCCACAAGGGCTGCTACACAGGCTGCTCTCAAACTCCTGAGCTCAGATCATCCACCCTCCTCAGCCTCCCACCAGGGTGCTAGGGTTACAGGTCTGAGCCACCGCGCCCAGCCAGGAAGATGATTCTTAAAGAACTTTCCAGCACCCATATTCCTCAGGATAAAAAAGTCTCAGTCCCTGTAGACATTTCTAGGAACAATTACTTTTTTCTCCCCTTTACTCATCTCTCTCATTTTCCTCTCTGGACTCCATCCAATTTCCAGACTCTCTTTTAACACACTGAAGTTAAAATTGGTACAGGGTTCTGTTAAACTCTTGGCCAAGTTAGAATAGCATCTATGTTTCCATGCCTTATTAAAACTTCAGAGTCATTGAAAGTGAGTCCTGTCATGCTCAAGGTCGGGGCAGCCTCTAAAACCAGAATGTGACAGTCATGGACATGCTGTCTGTGTTCGCTGAGCAGAGCAGGGGCTGTGGGTTCTGAAAGTGACTTAGCTCTCCAGGCATCACCAAAGTGGTTAGCCCATAGGCAAAGCACTTTAAGCAGGGTTTATTTATATGTGTTTCTTCAATGAAGTGACATGAGGCTCCCAAATGCTGTTCAAATCACTACATGATGAACTGCATGTTAGATGATCTTCTGGCACTTCTGATATTAACTCCAAAGAATCACTTTAGACATGTGTATCTCCTCTCTCCAAACTGTGGATAAGTCAAATAATGGTTGTTTGACATTACAGGATTTAGAGCTGATCTACAATGCAATGCTGTGCCTTGTAGATACAGTCATCAGCTAGAATTTTCTCAGGCAAAGTAATTAAGCTGCAGAGAAACACAGCAGTCACAGCCTACAGGGAAAGAGAGATCCTAATTACAGAGGCCTTTTACATTTATTTGTACTTATCCCTAATGGTCATCTGCATGCATTGCTTATTACCATAGTATGGAAAAAAAATCTCAAGTTGTTTATATTCCTTTAAGATATTCTGACAATGGAATTGGAAAATAAATCCTTGATTTAAATATTGTACAAGTATTAAATGTTTTAAAGGGGTGATTACAGATGGGATTTGTATCCAAGCCATTTTCCCCTAAACAAGTTCTCAGCTTCAGGCCACTTAAGTGCAGTTAATTCATTAGAACAGGAAGAACTTGAGTTAACTACATTAGCAATGAACTGTTCATCTGTAATAAGGCTGACTCACGCTGGTAATTTCTTACAGAGTTATTATTCAATGTGCACTCTGGAGTCCTGGCTGAAGGAGATGACAGCAATGAAGAATGCAGCCCGTCTTTTAGTATCTGGGGTGGAGGATACTCTTTCCGCGGTGCTGGCCTGATTTGAGCATCCCGGCACTATATCTCAAAGACGGGTCACACGTAGAGCAGGCCAAGCACATTTCCATGGTAGCAGACCCTGCAAGGAAGACTGGGGAGACCAGGAAATTTAGGGAACGATGCTAGAGGAAAGTGTGGTTATTCTGAATGGCTCATGTCTTCAACTCTGGGCCTTGAAATTGCCTCCTTTCAAGAAAGCCTGCTCTCCTTAAAGCCAGTGACTCACTAGAGTCTCTTATTCCCCAAGCAAATGAATTAATTTGGCAATTGTTATTCCTCTTCCCAGACCATCCCTGTACTTTAATTGCCTATTTCCTCCTTCCTAGTTTGGAATGAAATAACTCTCTTGTCACTTTCTGCAGCAAGTCAAGGCACGAGCCAGCAATTGACAGCCTCTGACCAACGTTCCCACTTGCCCCACTCACCTTCCTCTCCTCCCCTCACCTCCTTCCACCCCCAGCTGATGGACCCAAACCCCTCACACCACACCCTACCTAAAAATTTCGTGTTTCCAAGATTTCCTCTTGGGAAATCAGAATGTCAAAGTCATAACCAATAATCCCAGTAGAGCTCCCTGTGTACAAATCTTGTGATTTCCTTTGAGGTGTTTTCCTTGCTAGGAGGTTTCCAAGCCTCTCAAGTCCTTCTCCAACACCAATCAGGTGCTCAGAAGTGTGTGCTTATGCAGGCTCCCTGGAACTGATCACCAGACATTCCATTAGCCAGGGTCTACCTCTAGTTTTAAGAGAATCTTAACCATTTCTCCTAAAATTGAACTTGAAGAAAACACTATGTAAGGAATATTCAAGTATGAGGGCCAAAATGGCCTGCCCACAGTGAATTTAAACATGTTTAGAGTCAGCACCCCTAGTGCAGAAGAGTCAAACTAAGACAAAGTAGGAAAATGTTACCTGGACTTCTTGTCAAAAATACAGATTTCATAGATACCATAGTATCACCTCCAGGTCTATTACTTTGTTTTTTTTTTTTGTTTGTTTGTTTGTTTGTTTGTTTTTGGGGGGTGGATTTGTTTTGTTTTCTTTACAAAAACAAACAAAAAAAAAGCCAACTTTTTTAAAACCAATGTTATTTTTGGTTTTTTTCCTTTTCTAGAGATCAAGTTTCACTGTGTTGCCCAGGCTGGACTCGAACCTCTGGGCTCAAGTAATCCTTCCAGCTCAGCCTCTTGAGTAGCTGGGGCTACAGTGCCACCATGCCAGCTAGGAAATCTTTGCTTTTAAGCCCCTAAATTTTATTTGTTGTCTCCACCTTTTAGGACATAGATATCAAAAGGTCAAGGACTTGAGTATGTTTTGTTCACTCTGAATTCTTAGTGCCTAGAACAGTCAGTGACTACCGATCAGTACACACTGGTTGTTCAATACACGCTAGTTGAACAAAGGAGCTCTCATCCTGAGCTGGGTTTGTAAAGCACTGGTTTAGTGATGGATCCCTGGAGCCAGGTAATGCTTGGTTTGAATCCCAGCTGTGGCATTTTTAGCTCTGTGACTCTGAACCAGTTCAAGATATTTTTGAAATTCCATTCCCTCATTTTTAAAGTAGGAATCTTCCATCCTAAAATAAGTATTTGTTGACTCAGTGACTGAAACTCTTGGATCAGTGTGAGGATTGGGGATAACATCTGTTATAAACAGTGCCTCACTCAGTAAACAATCCATAGTTGCTACTTGGATACAGAGGCTGAGGGTTGACCAGTGGAGGGCCATTTCTGTGAGTTCCTGAAGGAGCTCATGGTAAGATGAACTGGACATAATGAGACTGCTGGCCGGCCTGGAGGAAGGTCTAGGATTGCCGTGCTTGATTCTTGTCACCTGCAATAACCCAAGGCTCAGATCATCTCTAGGGGTAGGTTTAGCATAGAGCCACATGGGAGGTAAGAAAGGAAGGAAATGGGTCTCATCTGTAGTGCCATAGAGCCATGCAGAGGACTGGACTTGAGGACATGGCAGAGCCCCACCGAGCTCTCCCCATCCAGCTTTCCCTTGACCCTGCTCTCCACTCTGATTCTACTCTGCAGTTTCGAGTGTGCCTCACAACCCTCTCTTATTCTTTTGATTCTCTTCCTTAATCTATGACTTCTTTTGACACCTATCATCTTTCTCTGTCAGAATTAATGGATAAATCTAGATCCTGTCTTAGAAAGTTTGAGTGCAGTGCAGACCATCCACATAGAGTGGGCTTTTCCTGTCCAGTCACTTGCAGACTCTGGGCAGCCTTTATAGGTGACTGTGGCTGAATTTCAACCCATAGCACAATCTTTGGTACCCAAGATGGCAAAGCCAAGTGGCCCTAGATTTATCAACATGTGTGTATAGAGTCACATGTGGTCATTTTACCAAAGAGAATTAAAGGGCTGTCATTTTGTTCATATTGCTTGGAGATCATACCAAAGAGCTGCCCATGAACCTCTGCATTTGTAAGGCCTATGGTCCCTTTGGAATAGTTCCTTTGAGAAACATTTTGTATCATTGTAGATAACTTCATGTCGATGCTAAGCTTTACCTTATAAAGAAATCATCTAGTAAGATATTTTTGAACATATCAATGAAATAAAATGTGTTAATTAAGTTCTTAATGTTTAAAAATCTATATTTTTTTATCATGGTTATGATGTAAAGGAATTGACCTTGAAAACATGGTCAAGTAAGGTGGCTTACTCAGAAGAAAGGGATACCAGGCACCTGCTTGGGACTGGCCAGAGCATGGGGTGCTGAGTGCTCCGAGGTGTGCTGACGCTCAGATCATCCTCCAGGCCCTTTGTCAGCTTTATAGAAAAGAAGAACCCGAAACTTAAAGCAAATGAAAGGGTGACAATGTTAGAGGCCTGGATAGAAATTAAATGTGTTAAAAAAAAAAAAAAAAAAAAAAAAAAAAAAAGATAGCATTCTCTTTTGTGACTTTAATGACAGACTGCAGCTCAGGTGAGAAGGAGGAGCCTTCCTCTGGCTCAGCTTGATGAGAATTGGCACAGGATGAAAGAACATCACCGTGGCAAGTGGGGTGGCAGACGGCAAGGCCTCCAGGACCAGAAGAGGAAAGCCAGATGTTGTTCATGGGCCCCAGGATTTTGCCCCCTGCCATCCCACATATGCACACCCCCCCACCAACAACCTCTTTTGCCAGAAGGGACAATTTAGGGGCTGGGTTTGCAACGATTCTGCTGGAGGACGACAAGCCCTGTGTTGGTGATCTTTTACTAAGTAACAATTTGCCCGAAACTTTGCAGCATAAAACAGAAAACATTTATTTTATTTTATTTATTTTTTGTGACAGAGTCTCATTATGTTGCCATGGTGTCACAGCTCACAGCAATCTCATACTCTTGGGCTTAAGTGATTCTCTGGCCTGAACCTCCCAGGCAGCTGGGACTACAGGCACCCGCCACAATGCCCAGCTATTTTTTTGTTGCAGTTTGGCCAAGGCTTGGTTTGAACCCACCACCCTCGGTATATGGGGCCAGTGCCCTACTCACTGAGCCACAGGTGCTGCCCAATAGCAAACTATGGGATTTATTATCCCATAGTTTCTGCAGATCATGAATTTCAGGGGTTCTGGCTCCTTGTTTCTCATGAGGTAGCAATGAAGTGTAAGTGAGGCTTCAGCCTTCTGAGGTCTGGACAAAGGTGTATCTGCTTCCAAACTCAGCGTCTGTCTGGAGGACTCACCATGGAAGCCTCTCCACACACATGCTTGAGGGTTTTTATGATATGGCAATGGGCTTTTTCCAGGCAAGCATCCAAGAGAGAGAGGGAAAGAGAGAGAGGGCCCTTGAAGGAGAAGCTCGGTGCCTTTGCTGTCCCCACACCTGCTCTCTCTTCAGTGTCCCCACTGCAGCCCCTTGGGGACTCCATCTCTCATTTGGAGGTTCACCTTTCCCTGCTCAGCCCACCCCCAATGTTCATTCCCATTCTTCTCCCCTCTTCTTTTCTCTTTTACTCCCTCTCTCTTTCTCTCTCCTTCCTCTCTCCTCACACTTCTAATCTACTGGAAAAAAAAAATGTTAGTTCTAGATGCAAAATAAATTCAGTGGCCACTTTTGAGAAGCTCCACAGCCACCACGCTGGCCCAGGCCCTGATGTCCTGCCTCCTGCAGCTTTCTCACTTCCTGCCTCTGGTTCCCCATCCTCTCTGGCCCCATACCGCCTACTCCCAGCCCTGAGTGCTCTGTTAAACACAAGCCACTTCCTGCCTTCCTCTGTCTTAGTTATCGGGGGCCTCCACCTTTCACACCTTTCGGAGTGAAAGCCTACATCCCGAGGTGGCCAGGGAATGCTACATGCCTTACTTTTGTCCCTTCTCTGAAGAGTCCAGCTCAGCCTGCTGCTCTTGTTCAGATGCCCCGTCATTGCTTTGCCTCAGATCCCTCCAGCCAGCCACTCTGCTCTCCCTCAGACCCCTCTAGCCGGCCGCCCTGCTCTCCCTCACACCCCTCCAGCCGGCCGCCCTGCTCTCCCTCACACCCCTCCAGCCGGCCGCCCTGCTCTCCCTCACACCCCCCCAGCCGGCCGCCCTGCTCTCCCTCACACCCCTCCAGTGGCCGCCCTGCTCTCCCTCAGACCTGCGTCCAGAGTCGTGTTCTCCGGGAGACCAACCCTCACTGCCTTCTTCAAAGCTGCTCCCCAAAGATTTCCAGTCACCTTTTAGGCTTTGCTTTTTCACAGCACCTATTGTCATTTTACTAGTTTTCAGAATGTGTACCTCGAGGGAAGGATTTCTCATGGTTTTGATACCAGAATTTCCCTCTTCAGTAGGTTCTTGGTCTCCGTGATTCCAGGAATGAATCCGCGGACCATATATCGGTGGTAAGACGGGATTTATTTACAGAAAAGAATACAGAAAGGCCAGAGTTTCTGTCAGAGACAAAACCAGAGTCGGGAGAGAAAAGCTCTCTGTCTGTCTAGGGGTATGTATAGTGGCATTGGGCCCTCTGTAGTGACATTTAGCATGTCTGTGACATCCTGTCTGGGACATGTCTGGGTCGTGTCTGGGTCGCAAATGAATGGCTATAATCCATTTCATTCCTAGGCCTAGGAAATGGGGCCCCCCTGCGCACCCTCCTGCCTGCTGGTTCCACTGCTCCCTGCCACTGCACTAACATCACCAAGGTAGAGACCGCCGGTCCACGCACCCCAGTTCCACGAGCTGGCTGGGATGCCACTTTTCCTGTATCAGTTTTACTCACGGATGTACTCTGCACTGTTAGCATCTAGGACTATTTTTGACATGGAGGCAGCATCCAATAACCCGCCATTAGTTTGTTCATCCTCATCTGCTTGGGATATTCACTTTCTCTCCTCAGACCATCCAGATCTGGAATGGCGGCCCAGCCTGCCAGTCAGACCTGTCTACACTGGGCCTTTCCTCCCTGAGTGAGACTTGCAGCTGGTCTTCTGCTGTAGTCCCTCGGCACTCGCGGTCACAGCCCCGTTGCATTGTCATGTCCTGGTTAGTGCACTTTGTTTCTCTCCGTCTTGCTCATATATTCATGTCTCGCTCATCTAAATAGATCCTTGAAAAAACATGTTCAGTTCCTTTTATGAACCACACTTTTGCCCCTTCCTAATTATGCAACATGCACTTTATAATTCATGTTTCATCAACAACTGTTAGCCCAGTGAAATGAACTTCCTAACCCCAAACATCTGATCTGATGGAAGATGCTACTTCAGTAATATGCAATGTTTTTGTCAAATGCACACAATCATTTTCGATTTGTATCATAATAAGTTCTAGAGAAACCAGCTGAGCTACACAGCGACTCTGATCTGATGTGCACATGGCTGTTATATTCTCTTTAGGAAATGGAATCCACTTTTCCACATGGACTGGAAATCCTAAGATATCAAAAAAAAAAAAAATTAAATGCTCCACCGAGATTTAGCTTCTTGCCATGACACTCTAAATTATTTCAGTGCGGTGTAAGGCATTTTGAAGCACTGTAATTTGTATGCTCCTGAGTGAGTGCCTCTCAAAATGTTTGCCAATTAGTTCATTTCTGAACCCGTTTCTGATATCCCTGAAGGTACGTAAGGAAAATCCCTTCCTGTGAAACCTAAGTTTAAGACAATGTCAAAATCGGTTATGTCAGCTAAATGCTCTCAGAAGACCGGCTCTAAATTTTCTGATATTTTTAAATATTAGAGAAGCTCATCACATGATTATACCAAGAATTATGCACATAGATTTTTTCCTTCTGTGAATTCAACATAATCCTTTACTTTTTTCTGAATTAATCTACTTACTGTATCATGACTTGGATTTCACTCAGTGATGGTGTAGACTGAAAGTGTCTCAGTCAGCTGTCTTTTTCTCTCTCACCTTGCCTTTGATACCACACAGGTCTGCTTTGGTTCCACACAATCTTCATAGGTTGTGAAAGACACTCACACACATAAATCCTAACCACCAAAACACAAATAGTAGAGTTGTGGCTAACTCTTCGTTGATCAAGAAAATTAGTATTTTAAAAGGAAAACAAAAGTCATTCTCAAATATATTCATGTGTTGCACTAAGATCATTATCTACTGGCCTCTAGCTCTACTTGAGAGTTTTTTATTTTATTTTTTATTTTTATTTATTTATTTATTTTTACTGTTAAACCATAGTGGTATACATTAGTGCAATCAAGGGGTACAATTGCTGGTTTCATATACGATCTGAAATATTCACATCAAACTGTTCAACGTAGCCTTCATGGCATTTTCTTAGTTATTGTACGTAGACATTTGTATTCTGCATTTAGTAGGTTTCGCCTGTAACCCATTCTAAGATGCACCGTAGGTGTGGCCCCACCCATTACCTTCCCTCCACCCTAATCTCCACCCTCCCTTCCCCTTCCTTGGCCCTTTCCCCATATTCTTGTGCTATAGTCGGGTTATAGCCTTCATGTGAAAGTTATAGATTAGCTTCATAGTAGGGCTGAGTATGTTGGATACTTTTTCTTCCATTCCTGAGATACTTTGCTAAGAAGAATATGTTCCAGCTCCATCCATGTAAACATGAAAGACGTAAAGTCTCCATCTTTCTATAAGGCTGCATAGTATTCCATGGTATACATGTACCACAGTTTGCTAATCCATTCATGGGTCGATGGGCACTTGGGCTTCTTCCATGACTTAGCAATTATAAATTAGGCTACAATAAACAATCTGGTACAGATGTCTTTGTTATATTGTGATTTTTGGTCTTCTGGGTATAAACTTAGTAAAGGAATTATAGGATCGAATGGCAGGTCTATTTTTAGGTCTCTAAGTATTCTCCAAACATCCTCCCAGAAGGAACATATTAGTGGGCATCCCCACCAGCAGTGTAGAAGTGTGCCCTTTCCTCCACACCCACGCCAACATTTCTGGTTTTGGGATTTTGTTATGTGGGCTACTCTTACTGGGCTTAGGTGATATCTCAAAGTAGTTTTGATTTGCATTTCTCTGATGATTAAGGATGATGAGCTTTTTTTCATGTGTTTGTAGATTTTG
>CAUYPK010111751.1:0-10087 GCA_963574355.1 Loris lydekkerianus | reverse complement strand
AGCAGGTACAGGGCTCAGAGCAGGTATAGGGCGCAGGGCAGGAGCAGGGCTCAGGGCCGGTGCCGGGCTCAGGACAGGTGCAGGGCTCAGGGCAGTTGCAGGACTCAGGGCAGGTACAGGGCTCAGGGCAGGTGCAGGGCTCAGAGCAGGTTCAGGGCTCGGGGCAGGTGCAGGGCTCGGGGCAGGTGCAGGGCTCGGGGCAGGTACAGGGCTCGGGGCAGGTACAGGGCTCAGGGCAGGTACAGGACTCAGGGCAGGTACAGGGCTCAGAGCAGGTGCAGGGCTCAGAGCAGGTGCAGGACTCAGAGCAGGTACAGGGCTCAGGGCAGGTACAGGGCTCAGGGTAGGTACAGGGCTCAGAGCAGGTACAGGGCTCAGGGAAGGTACAGGGCTCAGAGCAGGTACAGGGCTCAGGGCAGGTACAGGGCTCCACGGAGCCTCCATTTCTCTAGACAGCATGTGAGTTTCCACTCCATGTGCCCTTGACACATGCCCCCTATTTTACGGAGGAACTTGGTCAATAATCAAACACTCAGTGAATATGGGCAAAATAAGAAAAATGTCCATTCCTTCATAGGACTTCCACCAAGTGTAGCTCCCTGGATATCTGTGGTTGCTAGTTTGATTTGTGTCATCTACTGGACTGTAATAGCCAAGGGACCCCGAGCCAATCTTCACCCCTATCCCCAATAACAGCTGGCACAGTGAATAGATTAGGAAGATGAATGCAGCCCCGTAAAACACATCCCCAGACTCCGGAGACTCTTTTTTTTTTTTTTTTTTTTTTTCAATTTTGCCTTTTTTTTAATTTATCATTAAATCATAGCTGTGTACATTAATGCAGTCATGAGGACTTTTAAGGGCAACATCACCAAAACCTGACATAGTGCTTGACACTCACTCACAAAATGTTTAGATCCTGAACTTAATTTAAATTTAAATGATCAGTCTCTTAAAGGAAGGGAGGAAATATTGTTTGAGACTAAGAAGAGTTAGAAGAAAAACAAATAACACACTGGAGCCTGTAGGGGACACAGCTGAGAGAGGAACATCTGGAGGGGAGGGTTTTCATAATTCATGTTCTAAAAGCTGGGCTCGCCATGCCTTCCATGTGCTCATGTTTAATTGAAAATGGTGGAACATTCACTGAAGTTTCTCTGGCCTCCTGGCTCCGAGAAACCCGGGACACAGACACAGGTTAGGATGGATTCACTTTCTGGAAGGGCCCTTGGCCGGAAGGTGGGAAGCTCTGAGGGTGAAGCTGGGACAGTGTCCTGTGGGAGCTGCTCCAGCTTCATTCTGTGTGTGCGTGCATGTGTGTGTGTGCATGGGGGCACATGTGTGTAGTTTTTGCATGTGTGTGTGCGTGTGTGTGCTCATGTATGCATGGGGGCACACGTGCACAATGTGTGCGTATGGGGCACATGTGTGTAGTCTGTACGTGGGGGCACACATGTGCAGTGTGTGTGTGCATGGGGTCACATGTGTGCAGTGTGCAGCAGCATGTGCAGGAATGTGCAGGAATGTGCATTGTGTATACAGGTGTAATGTGCATGATGGTGTGGGGGTGTGGTTGCATGGGTACATCTTTGCCTGTGTATGGGTGTATGTATGTGGGGTGGGTGATGTGCACACGTGTGCCTAACTCCAGTCCCCAGGTGGAGCAGAGCCCAGCGCTCAGCAGCCAGTGCTCGTACAGCCAAGGGAAGGTCGTCCAGAGAAACAGCCAAAGCACAGTCAGGGGCTTCTCAGAGAGGCTCAGATGGGACAGCAGAGAGCACAGTTAGGACCCAGGGCACTGGCAAGGGGGCCACAGGATGGTTGATAGCAAGTGACCCTTACCACGTCCACTCAGACTTTCTCCCTGCCTTCCCAGGCCTTAGAACCCCCTTTGTGCAGCACCACTACATCAGTTGCATCCCGCAGACCTCGGGTGGATTTCATCAGGGAGCGGTAGGAGAAACACGGGGGGGAGGCTAGCAATTCCACCTATGCCCTCCAGCCGATGCAGGCCTGCTGGCCAGGTGCAGTGCGCCAGGAGCCATCCATCACCCACCAGGACCTTCACTGCCAGTGGTTAGGACAGGCGGGGGGGGGGGGGCACTGAGGAGACCCTCAGCACACACTGGGGGGTGGGAGCACTGGGGGAGGCAGGACAGGTGTCACCAGAGTCAGCAGCTCCCACCAAGTTTGAGTTGAATTGAGGCCAAACCCAACCCAAGAGACAGGAATAGGCTGGAACAGGAACAAGGAGCAGTGCCATAGCCAGGTGGCTGGACCCTCTCAGAGGGCTGTGGCCCTGCATGGCAGGTGGAGAGCCATCAGGCCTCCCCAGGCACAATGAGGGACCCGGTTCTTCACCTCCCAGGTTGCCATGGGAGTCACCGAGGCTCCATCCACAACATACCTGTCAGATGGCTGTAGGCCCCGAAACTGCCTCCCTGCCTCTTACCTGACAGATCACGTTCTTGCGAGAATAAAACATGGTGATGTAGACGTGGACTCTGGGACTTCCATTTGCTCATTCAGCAAACACATCCTGGTGGCCCCTTATGAGCGTGGGGGCAGGAGGGAGGAGGCCCAGCACCTGGGTGCACACAGGCTCTAGGGGGGAGATGCAGAGGACCTTGGCTCCGGAGGCTCAGCCGTCAGAGCTCCCGGGTGTCCTGGCACACCCTGAGGGTCACAGGAGCTTCCAGGGGCTGTGGCCTAGATTGTGAAGGATGAGATGGAACTGGACAAGAGATAGAAAGGGAGGTAAGTGTCCAGGACCAAGGCTGCAGCAGAGGGAAGTGAGTTACCAGGGACTCAACCAGCCAGTGACGGCCTCACTCCTCCCCCGAAGCCAACACCCAGACCCATGCCAACACCCTGGAAATGTGAAAACAGGGAACAACAATCTGAGCCAGACGGAAGGGTGGTCAGCCCACGCTGGTGTGGAGCTCACAGTCCCAGCCACAGGAGCCAGAGGAGTCTCAAGATCTTCTCCCCTCCTAGACTTTTCTGGTGGGGCCACTCTCGTTCACTGCTCCAATAACCAGCGTCACAATGTCTCAGTCACCAACACCGTCTGGAGGAGTGCAGTGCGCAACCTGCACAGCTGTACCTGGGAACCCTGGGGCCAGCTCTGCCCAGCCACTACAGCAGAGTCTGGGGTGAGGAGCCCCTTGCAGCACCCACCCACCCCAACTCTGAGCAGCTCCAGGCACCGTCCCTGATCTCCAAGACACGGCGTGTGACTGGTAAGTCTGACTTTCCACAGTGAAGAGCGGTTACAGGACGGCACTGCAGGTTGCACAGGTGAGGGAGATGTCACTGCTGGAGCGTGTGTCCCAGCTCAGACAGAAGCTCAGACAGCACCAGAGAGTGACAGGCCATGGTGTGAGCACAGCCGTACTTTTGTGAAAATCTACCTGTAAGTGTATAAAATACTTAGAAAGATCTGGAAAGCTCCATGCCAAGCCTGTCATGAGATTTATTTCTGGGCATTAACATTAGAGATGACTTCCTTTTTTAATCACCTGCATCTCTAGTGCAATCTATGGGCAAAGATTGCTTGAGATGCTTTTGAAGATTCCAAAAGCAGCCATGGTAAGCAACTGCCTAGGCCCCCACTAAGGAGGGCAGGCAGCCGAGGTCCGGACATTTGCTGAGTGCTTGCAGGGGCCTGGTGGAAGGGAGCTCACACACGCGCTATCTGCTCTGGGCCTCCCTGCAGATGCCCATCTGACCGCTGAGCAGGCAGAAGCCCCAAGAGGTCAGTGCTGCCCAGGACCACAGGCCAGCAGGAAGCAGCACCCGGATTCGCCCCAGAGCTAGTCTCCTGGCCAGGGAGGCTGGAGAAGATGTGGAGTAGCTCCAGGGCACTAGAAATAAAGAACAGCACCACGGACTTGAATGTTCTGTCCACCAGGCATACTGCCTATAGTGAAGGCCACCTGCCCACCAGGCTGGGATAACCAGACCTTAAACTGGCCAGCCTTTGTCTAGGGGAGGGGTTGCCTTAGTGCCACCTGTTCTGTGTGACATCTGGCTGGTGCAGGGTCCCTAGGGGCCCAGATCAGAGAGGCCCACTCACACGCACCACACAAGGCTGTACGGGGCGCAGAATTGTGACGCCACTCCAGGAGCGCCCATCAGAAAGGGGACTGCACTATTTTACTCACAGGTTCCCAGGGCCTTCCTGAGAGTGGCCGCAGCACTGGCACACACCCTGCAAAAGACAGGCAGCTCTGTAGCCTAGAAAACGAAGGTCTTAGAAGGGCAAATCAATTCTGGTGTTCTTAAAGAGAAATGACCAGTTCTGCGCAGGGATTTAATGATGGAGGTGGACAAGGGCTCTGAGCTCTGTTTCTCTTTGTTATTTCCAGAGAGAGTTTTACCTCCTCTCCCCGCCCTTCCCCCAGCCATGTCCTGTTTGCTTCCCCACCTTCTCTTGTGTTTTCCAACCCAGTGACTCACAACGAGCCAGACTTGCTGCCTGATGCTCCAAGGGGCGGGTTTTAACATTCTATTAAAATTTCAATGGATGTCCTGTGAGTTGGGGAATTTGATATCTGCTAAAACCTTTGCCTTCATTCTAGTCAAAAAAATAAAAAACAAAAAGGCTGTTCCCTGTGGCTCTGTAATCCAAACACTGTAAATTCCAAAGATTAAAGGGAACCCAGCCCCTTGGCGAGATCCCCTTCCCTGAGTGTGGCAGCCATCGGCCTCTAATTACGTTTCCTGTTTGCAACTGTCAAATAAAATATTTAGACAGCCTGAGCTGAGTGTTCCGGGCTCGGCCTGGCCCGCAGCTGCCCCTGACAGGAAGGCGTACAGACAAAAAAATCAAAATAAAATAAACGACTGATAAACACAGACGCATTGTTAAAACATTTATAAACACTAAGCTCTGATGTAATTTATTTTGGTTAAGTAGTGAAAAGGCCCATCTAACTTATTGAACAGATTCGATTTAGGCATGATTTTTCTCGAAATCCCATTGAATGGTTTCCCACTGTGCGTGGTGTATCTCAGCGGGCTCCCAGAACGAGCGTCCCCCAAGTCCCATCAGAATCTAACAAAGTGGTGACAACAGCTGCACAGCGGCAGGAGGACCCAGGAGTCCCAGCAGAACTGGGGCTCTAAGCAGCTCTGCCGGAGACCAGCTAGGCAAGCCCAGTGACAGTGCAGGTCTCAGTCTCTCCACCTGTGACTTTGTGGGGGGGACTGGCAGGAAGCTCCTGTGAGGGTTCAGGGACTACACCTGCCAGCACATGGCACCCTGTACCTCAGGTACGCTCTCTCTGCCCCAAGAGAGGGCAAGGGTGGCCTTGTGCCCTTGCACAAATGCCAAGGCCACAGTCCAGGCTGGGGTGCAGTTTGGCTGAGATCCTGGAAGTCCCTTCTATTTTGCAAAAACAGGAGCCGAGTGTCAGCACCACAGGGGCACCGGGACCCAGGAGCCCAACCCTGGGCGCTGCCCCTCTGAGCCTTAGTGGTGGTGGCAGGGTGGTGGGTGCTCTCTGCAACTGTGACAAGCCAGCTCTGAGGCCCTGTTTGTCAAAGCAGGTGCAGGTTCCCCAGAGACGCAGGCTGCACAGGCTCCACCAGGGAACACACTGAACGCTCTCAGCAGGGAACCGTTGTTGCTCCCCAATCACTAACTGAGCTCCGTTTGTGCAGGGACCTGCCGGCAGGGAGAGGCTCTTATAAGACCTAATTTCAGAAAGAAGGCCCAGCTCGGCTGCTATGGCAGGCGCTAGGAGGCAGCTGCTGGTGTGATGGCAGGTATGTGGGGCCGGGGAGGGCAGCATGAGCCCCAGGAAGCCCCGCAGTGATGGGCACATACAGCTCAGCAGGCCCACAGGGGCCCAAGTGTGAAGGACGCTGAGATCCTATGCAGGTGGACAGGACGGGAGGCCCACGGAGGACCATGGAGGCAACAACTGAAGGTCACCAGGCTTGGCCCTGCTTCCCCATGGTCCCTCCTGAGGCCCCTCACTCTGTCCAGACTCACCCCTCACCCTTCTCAGGGTAGCTAAGACACAGAAGGCTGAGACATATCTTCGGGGAAGATGTGCAGGCGGGCAGGGCACACCCCAGGTCGACACGCCTCTGCAAGGGGAGGGGGAGGTGGGGGGACCAGGCTGCTCACCTCCCTCAGGACTTCCACCTGTCCCTCTGTGAAATGGGCACAGTCTGAGCTCCTCAGGCAGCTGCCTCCCTGCTGGTCTCTGAAGCCAAAGGTGCCACCATGTTCCCATTTACTGCCCTCCTCTTTCCCACCATGGATGTGGTGGGCTTGGCATGGGACAAGGGTTCCACATGTTCCAGGATCCCCTCAGGAGCTATGGTTCCACAGAAGGGGGTGACCTCTATGTCCAATAGGACTGAGGATGGCCCATGACTGGCGGGTCCTCATGCCCTGGGAATGAGAGAGCACCTCTGGCCAGGAGCCCCTTGCCCCCACCCCTGGAGAGGGCCCCCTAGAGCCCTTACAGCCACTTTGTGCAAATCAGGACAGAGGCCCCTAATTCTGGCACTAGGGCTCCCCACTAATGGAGGGTAGACCCCACTGCTGCATTGGCGCCCAGGGGCTGCACAGTGACTGTTGTGGGCCCTACACATCAGCCTCACAGGGCCCAAGGGGTTGGTTGGCCTTATCTGCCCTTGGCTCTGTAGAGTCAACCCTATTCCTGCCGCTCTGGGGGCTGCACTGGCCAAAGAGCTGGGCTCCGATTGTTTATCTCCAACCCACAGGTCCACAGCAATGAGCTGGGCAGATGGGGAATCAGATTCACTTTGCACAGAAGTCTCATCTCTGTGCACCTCCCAGGCCTCTCCTTTCAGAGACAACCAAGGCCTAAAATCAGGTATTCCCAGCCTGACCCCCTAGAGCACCCTCTGTCCAGCTCCTGCCTCTCCTGCCCCTCAGTCAACCTCCTTGGAAATCACCCACCAGCCTGCCAGGATGTGGTTTGCATCCTCACCCAGAGGTATCTTGGGTGCCCGCTGGCCTGGGGGTGAGGATGGGTGCTCACAAGTACCAGGCACCAGTGGTCACCTCCACCCTGAGGGGATGCTTGGCCACAGAATTGTGCCACTGGGCATTCTACATGTGAGACAGGTGTCTAGGATCTTGGTGACATGCCCACACCTCAGAAGTCCCCCTTTCTAGGAGGCTGTATAGCCTGACAGCCTAAGACTGACCAGTCAGGCAGAGGCCGTGGGCTTTGCTCCTCTGGGCAGTAGAGGTCCAGAAAACCCCCTCGGCTTCCTCCCACCTCACATGGGGAACAGGGTGACAAGTCCCCCAAGGGCGGTGCCAGATTTGTCAAATTCCATCTGTCCCCCAGTGGTTGTTGGAGTTGACCCCAGGCAGCATCACCCACAGCAGTGACCATGGGTTCTGCCCAGCCCAGGCGGGATCCAGACCTGCAGTGTCTCTCTCCAACCTGAGTCCCCTATCCAGTGGGGGGTTCAGTGGCAGCCCTATGACAGGCCTCGGCTTCCTTATCAGGGCTGCTGCCAAGGGCAGGTCTGTCTGTCAGTTTACAGTCTAATCACAGCACTGCTTACAGGGAGGACCCTCTCCCCTGGTCCTGGTGTGGGCCTCCTCATACCAGACAGATGGCCTCCTCATCTCCATTTTTCAGATGAACAAACCAAGGCTCAGAATGGTCACAGGGCAAGGCTGAGGCTATTGAGGCAAGTCTTGGTCATCTCAGAGTCCAGCCCCTACCACAGTGCCTGGCCTGGAGCCGGATGGACAGAACCCTTCCACTACACGCATGCCTGCACAGAACCCTGCCATGTGCACGGGGCATGCACTCATAAAGCATGTGCAGGGATGTGCACACACACTCGCACAGAATGCACAGGCGTACAGGCACACATGCACATGGGCACCCCTGGCCCGCGGAGGGAGGGACATTTCCCCTCACACTGGGCTTCTGCAGCGTGAACAGAGCCTGTGCCCTAGGCTCCCAGAACCCGGCAACAGGGGGATCTCACTCCCTTGGGAGAAAGGCTCTGTCCCCATCACTACGTGGACTCCACCTTTGAAGACCACCTTGTCCTCTCCAAGCCTGGGGGTCATGACAGGCCAGCCACTGGCAAGCAGCAGCGCCATCTAGTGGACAGCATGGCTGCTGCACGGGAGGGAGGGCAGGAGAGTGGTCCTGGTCATGCTGAGGACAGCTGGAACTTTCTGGTATAAGAGCCTCAAGAAAACTATGGTGCTATAAGGCTGCATCCTTTGGAGTCTCGGAAACTTCTGGTCATGTGGCAGCAGCTTCTGCCGATTTAAGGGGGTGGGGGGATTCTTCCTCCTTTGTTTTTAAAGGGCTCTTAAAAATGCTTAGTAATAAATATCCCTGGGACCCAGTGCTGGGCAGATGATGTAGGTTCAGTTACATTGAGGCTCCCACCCCATGCCCAGCCCAGCTCCAGTGGGAGCACCACACCCTGGCCATCTGGGAGCTGGGAACCCCTCTCTCAGTGCAGACCCCGGCCACTTTGCTCAGATGAGCCACTTTGCTGATCAGGGATGAACTAAGACCCTACAGTGCAGCCTGCACCCCACATCTATTCTGCCGAGAGAGTAGCATTCTCCTGAGGACGGGCTGGATCCATCAGCTCCTGGCCTGGGTGCCTCTGAACCCAGCCAAACTTGGGGACAAGACCCATCTTCACCCCGATGCCAGGCCTGCATTTCCAGGACATTTTTCTCACCACAGTGACTGTCACAGAATAGGGTTCAATAGCATGCCAGGTGAAGACAGCCCTCACATCCCCAACTCCCAAGGGGGTGGGACACCCACCAGGGCCTCCCTCATCCTGTCCTCAAGGGATCTCAAATTCTCATAGCCTAGCATCTGGGGAGACCCAGCGACAAGGACAGGGTCAGTGGACTCACAGGGAAGATGCAAAGGGAATCAGCTGGTTGTCTGCACTGTCAGCTGCTAAAAGTTGCAGTGTTGTGCTGGTGGTGACAAAGGCCATCACACCATCTCACATGAGAGACAGCTGTCTGTTGCCTGCCTGGGTTCCCAGGTTCCCTCACTGTCTGACATCTTCATGTGAAGAAGGGGTGATGACCTTTCAGGTAGAGAAAGTTGACAGCTGCTCTTTTTCCTTTTGAATCTCATTTCCACTCAGGCCACATCTCCATCTGGGACAGGCTGTAATGGGTTCCTTGCTTAGCCAAATGGGTCAGGCCTTCTGCTCTACACCACGGTGCCTCTGCCTGGTCCCTAAGGAGGAGCTCAGTGGGCCTCAGGTGTGCCTGTGTGGGCATCGTATGTGCATGCAGATACGCGTGCAGGTGAGCAGACGTGTGTGCTGCATTTGGGGGGCAATGTATCCATGTACGCATTGTGTGTGCCTCAGTGTGCCTCTGTAGGTGTGCCCCAGTATGTGTGCATGCACTTGTGCACACATGTGCATGTGCTTATGTGTGTCTGTGTATACACACATGTGACATGCATTCATGTGTGCTTGTCTGAGCAGCTCCCAGAGGTGGGGGTTGGAACCTGAGAGGACCAGAGTGTCCCTCCACCACAGCCCCAGGGCAGAGCGCACACCCCAGATGAATCTCCTACCCACCCCGGCCTTCACCCAACAGGAGACCGCAGCAGCATGGGCACCAGCAGTGGGGGTGGGGGGAGGCAGTAGTCTTCAAGGGAAGCTGGTACACTTACCTCTCCAGAAGCTTGCACTTTGGCTCAGCCTCCCTGCCAGCCAGCACCTCCCTCTCAGCAGCGCCCCTCCCACTGGCTTCCACACAGCTCTCCTCCACCTCCAGCCCCCTTCTCGTCTGTTCCTCCTCCCTCAAGCAACACGATGCAGGCAGCCTGCTCCGCGCGGCACCGTGGGCTGCCCTGCCTCTTGCCATGTGGTTGCCCAACTGCAGCTGCAGCAGACGTCCCCAGAGAGCCCAGGCCCCCTCGTCTCTAGGTGACACTCACTCAGCAGCATCTGGGCTGGCAGTGGGGGGGGCGGCCCCCCCCCCCCGCCCCCCCGCCGCGCGGCCCCCCCGCCCCGGGGGGCGTGCCGGGGCGGCGGGGCCGGGCGGGACGTGGCGTGGTGGAGTGTGTGGTGG
>CAUYPK010111750.1:0-44653 GCA_963574355.1 Loris lydekkerianus | reverse complement strand
CCATTGCTTTTATTGAATTTTGAAAAATTACTCAATTAAAAATGGATCCAATAGTCCACAGTGATGAGTGATGAGAGAAAGACAGACAGAATGATACAGAGATAGAAAATAGCAGATGAACAACTACAAGCCTACACAAGAGGCTTGACAATGGTTTGTGGGTGTCCTAACACTCCTAGCACTCTGGGAGGCAGAGATGGGTGGATTGCTTAAACTCACAGGTTCAAGACAGAGAAGAGACCTTGTCTCTAAAAATAGCCAGGCATTGTGGTGGTGCCTGTAGTCCCAAATACTTGGGAGGCTGAGGCAAGAGAATTGCTTATAACCAAGATTTTGATGTTGTTTTGAGCTGTTACACCACAGCACTATACTGAGGGTGAAAAAGTGAGACTTTTTCTCAAAAAAAAAAAGAAAAAAAAATAGAATATAAAGAATCTAGGTAAAGGGCACTCCTTTTTCTATTTTTTTTTTTTTTGAAGTTTTTGGCCGGGGCTGGGCCTGAACCCACCACCTCCAGTATATGGGGCTGGCACCCTACTCCTTTGAGCCATAGGTGCTGCCCTTTCTTCTATTTTCAATACTTTTTTAAAGAAAAAAGAAAGTTCCGAAAATCTAGAAAATATTTTAGTGGTCTCATGACGTTTTTTGTATATTATTATTGGATAAGCATGATTTTTATCCACAGCACTTAAACAAATTATTTATCAGTCATTTTGTCTATAGCACACTAAACCTGAAGCAAAAAGTATTTCACATAAAATCAAATTATTAATAGGAAAGGAAATAAAACAATAGGAAGTAAAGAGTTCAAAACTGTTACTAAGAAATTGTTCTTGAACAGTAATTCTACAATTCAAAATCTACCTGGAATTAAATATGTAAAAAGTCAGACATGATTGCTTATAAAAGAAAAAAAAAAAAAAAAAAAAAAACTTAGATGAGCTTAAAATGTAGCCAGGGAGTACTAGATAAATAAATACAGAATACGCTTATAATGAATAATATGCAGTCATTGAGATGATGTTTTATGGAAATAATATTCATGTAAAATCCATACACTATATCAGTATCTTTAATTCAAAATTGATTGTATTTAATGATAAAAACTTTACCATATATTACCAAAAACAAAAAAAGCTCACTGAATTTGCTTATTCAGAACTACCTCTTCTCATGGTATGTTGGACATGTGTGTAAATGTGTTCAGAAAGAGGTACTTGACTATTTTTCTTTTTTTTTGAGACAAGGGTGTCACTATGTCTCCCAGACTGGAGTGCCGTCACATGATCATAGCTCACTGGAGCCTGGAATTCCAGGGCTCACGTGATCCTCCTGCGTCAGCTTCCCAAGAAGCTGGCACTACAGTCACATGCTTACCATTGGACTGGCTAATTTTTTTATTATTTTTTGTAGAGATAGGGTCTTGCCATGTGGCCCAGGCTGGTTTTAAACTCCTGGCTTCCATCCATCCTCCCACTTCAGCCTTCCAAAGTGCTGGGATTAGAGGCCTGAACCACTGCACCCAGAGGTTACTGAAGTTTCATAGAGGTTATCCCTGCTGGCTTATGGATGGTTTGAATTCTATTGAAGTTTTATAACTTTTAAACACTGACTGTGTTTTGTTTAATAACAAAATTAAAATAAATACAAAATAGTTAAACTGGCAGGCCGTTCATCTTCTGATGGCAGCAGAAGGGAACACTTGTTTATTCTTAAAGGAAGAGTGCTGCTTCTAGTGACCAGGTCGGGACAGGTCAGGACGGCGTCAGTGTCACCTGAGAGGCTGTCTTTAATCTCCAGACAGCAGGAGAGATCCTTAGGCCTGGGCAGATGTCTGAAGTAATTCCCTGGGTTACCCTGTTACTTTTCATCCCAGGAATTCTTGGCACCTATCCTCATGCAATTTTCTAGCTAAATTTATTTCCTCCCATTTAGAAGCCATCACGCTGCAAATGGTCCTACACTTCTCTTCCAGGCCCCGTGCCTATCTCCTCCTTGCACCTGCAAGGGCAACCATCTGATGAGGACGTGGGCCAAAGTCCCCTGGGGAGACCCCGAGACAGCCTGCCAGAGGCTCTCCTAATAAATATCTTTGACCCCTTTCATCAGGAAGCAGCCAGATGAATTGACAACCCCTACCCAATGATTTGGGCCTCTAGAACAGAGTGGGGACATGTTAGGAAATTAGTTACGAACCAGGCTCTCCCGAGAAGAACAAGAACACGGGCAGGCCTCCATCTCGGTGCCTCCCACCTTAATTCTTTCCCAGTGGTTGCTCACACCGGGGAGGAGGGAACGTCCTACCAATCTACCAACTGGAACTTACCGCCACCTGCACAAGGATGCAGGGACTCCCTGGCCTGGCGGCAGGTGCAGGAGAATCTTGACAGTGACCTAGAACAGCTTAACGCTAATCATCATATGGTCCACACCCCCATGGGCTCTCAGAGAGGCTCATCCGAGGTCCCCATGCGTAGTAGGACTCTGGCTCCAAGGTGGCCTCTGAACCACCAGGAAGGCTGACCCAGGCAGTGTAGAAGAGACCTTCAGCTGCAATCCTTGCCTCTTTGCCTTTTCTTTGTCTTGACAATGGGTGCTCATTCTCAGTCTATGGTGAACTTACCTTGTTCTTTGAGTCTATACCTTGCTCTTACTCTGTAAACTTATCTTTCTCTTTCTTAATAAACTTTTTTTCATGCCTGCCTTAAAAAAATATTTCAAATTGTATATAAAACCAGCACATTGTACCTTATGATTGCATTAATGGACACAGCTATGATTTAATAAATTAAAAAAAAAAATTGTTAAACAAGAGCTGGGATTCTAGATAAATATATGTGACACTCCCAACTTCAGTCCCTTGTTATTTATGCCATTTTATGTGCAACTCCCATTTTTGCAATGTTTCTTATTACAAATAAGAGCACCATCTCATCAACTGAAACTTTCACTCACAATCACACAAAAACTACCATAGGGTTAGCTAGGAGACACTGACCCTAGCTCAGTTGCTGGGTAGTAGATAAGTACAATCAACAATAACAAGAAAGTGGCTGCTGCCACAAACAACCCTCTCTGTAAGTGGGCAAGAGATTTGAACAGAAACTTCCCTGAGGATGACAGGTGAATGGCCAATAAACACATAAAAAAGTGCTCATCATCGTTAATCACCAGACAGATGCAAACCTAAACCACTCTAAGATACCACCTATCTAACCCGGCTAGATTAGCTCACATCACAAAGTCCCCAAACACCAGATGCTGGGGTGGATGTGGAGAGAAGGGAACACCTCTACACTGCTGGGGGGATTGCAAACTAAGACAACCTTTTTGGGAGAGAACTGTGGAGAATGCTCAAAGATCTAAATGTTGACATTCCATTTGATTCTGCAATCCCATTGCTAGGTATCTATGCAGAAGAACAAAAATCATTTTACCACAAAGACATTTGCACTAGAACGTTTATTGAAGCTCAATTCATAATCGCCAAGTCCTGGAAACAATCTAAGTGCCCATCAACCCATGAATTAATCAACAAACTGTGGTGTATTCCACAAACCATGAAATACTATTCAGCCATTAAAAAGATGGAGACTTCACATCTTTTACATTCACCTGGATGGAGTTGAAATACAGTCTTCTTAGTAAAGTATCGCAAGAATGGGAAAATAAATACCCAAGGTACTCCAAACTAATATGAAATCAATATATAAACAATAACACGCTCATAAGAACAAGAAAACACAAATACAGTCTAGTGTGTGGGTAGAGGGAGGTAGGAGGGGGGAGGGGGAGAATGTTTGGCAGAAAGAGGGAGAGCGTGAGGCCAGATGTCACTTAATGTGCACATTGTGAGGGTGTGTAACACACCCGCAGGGTGAGGGACTCTTTACAGATGGAACTTTACCCTGGAAGTGAGAACAAGGTAACCTAAAAATTTGTACACTTATATTCATTTGAAATAAAAAACAAATTAAAAAAAATAACAAGAAAACATGATGAACTGGTTTCTGGGATGGAAACTGCTCATACAGATGCATAAATCTAACACAGTAACGCCAAATGCCTTTGAACAAAATGACATTTTTAGCAAAGGCACCATTTCTCTGCATAAAATCAGTTGCAGTGTTGAGAAACAAGTGGAAGAGATTTTCAGTGCTAGCAGAGAGTGGTTTGCTAGTTTAAAGAAGAGCAATGCTGGACATGACATAAAACATCATACTTCAGGAGAAATCTGAAAGTATAGCAGAGGAGGCTACAACGTGTAGCAAAATTTTGTATCATTCTTCAGAAACCAGAAGTCACTTGTAACTCACACAAATGAATTAGGTACTCAATTAATGCAAATAAGAAAACAGGAGTTGAAAATAGCAAGTAATCAAATCATGTCATTATCCTGGTGTCCTGGACAACTTAAATACAATTACTTCACTGACTTAATTTTACGCTCCCTTCTCTGTCCCGGAGTGAATAATGTGCCATTTCATAGAATCCGAAGAAAGTCATGTTCACAGAGAAGTGGAACAAGGAGCAATTATGGGCTTAATTGCACGTCTAACAGGGAACATCAAGTATCATCAGGAATCTTGCCAGAATTCCATTGAAGGGCTTTGGATTAAGAGTCGAGGGAACTGAATTCTAGTTCCACTTCTACCACTGTAGAGTCACATGATCTGAGTCAAATCACTTTTATAAAAATGCTTTCAGTTATGCGTAGAACACATTGGTCCTCATTTCTGAGATTTTCTAACTTTATAATGTCTTAAGGATATAAGAAAATACATGCTCCATGTTTTGTTTTTTTTTCCCTAGAATTGTTTTTTCTACAGAAAGCCATCGAGAGCTCTTCCTACCCTGAAACCTCCCCCAGGAATTAGATTTCCCCTTCCCATTCGGCTAATGCAGGGCCTCTGAATCAGGTCCTGCCCCACTGATTCATTCCCACTTTCTCAGAAATGAATGGAGTCCCTATGAACCTTAATAAACATGATTTATATCTAAGGTGTTAAAATGGTTTACATTACTTTCAAAAGTATATTTTAATACTCTTCTTTTAGTTTAAGGGCAAATATCCAACCGCAAAGGAGAATGTTGGTTGCAGCCCCTTAGGTATTCACATTTAAACTTTAGATCAAGGAAAACTATTTTTGCTTATTAAAAAAGAAGATAGAACCAAATCTTCATTTTGTCAAAATTTAAAGTCAAGATATTGTAAGTGCATACTGAGGCCAATTGAGGATTGCGGAATTCTCTGTATTTCCTAAGAAATTATTACATTTAATTTCTTTCTAGATATCTGTTTCTGCCTGTCCATTTGAAACAATATTTCACTCTCCCACAATAGAAATTAACTTATAGGTTTTACATAATTGCTGTTTTACAGTCCCTGCATATGGGCAAGATGTCTAAACCCTTTATTTCTAAGATTTTATGTATACTTTTTGTTTTACTTGACCAGAACTTTTAGTATTTCTCAGTGATTGCATACTTTAGTCATAATTGTATGCAGTGTCCTCTGAAAAATTAGATACATATGTATATATATGTTTTCCATTTTCATTAGATTGTGTGATATTATACAACTCTTTACATCAGTGGTTTTCAACCTTCCTAATGCCACGGCCCTTTAATACAGTTCCTGTGGGTCGCGACCCACAGGTTGAGAACCACTACTTTAAATCCATAAACAATCATTAAGACATCTGTTTATTTGCCACAGTGTTGAATGTTTCCTTTATTAAAAAAAAATACTTAGCTTTTTTTTTTTAACTTATGTGCCAAACCTTTTTAAAGAAATTCAGTATTTCCAAAATCAGACAATTATTATTGCCACTAAACTGAAATTATTTTTTGTAACTTGTAATACCTTTTTATTGAGAAACTTTTTCTATTTTATTACATTTTTGAGGAACTAAATGGTATGTAGTTCCATTTGTATAAAGGAAATGAAGCAAAATATTTTGTCTAGTGTTTTTATTAAATTACCTAAAAATAAATTATTATTATTTTTTTACCCCATGAAGTGAGAAAACATGGAGACAGTAGAGAGGACATCTTCTTTTCTTTTCTCTTTTCTGTTTAATAAATTTATTTCAGGTTAACATGAGGTTACAAGCAACTAGGTGAAAATATTTGATTTTCTTAGGTAGAGACCATCCTATGATTCTGTCCCCCACACAAACACTCCCCGCTCACTCCCCGCTGGTGCCCATTCAGTGAGAATGTTTTCACATTTTACTTGGAGGCACCAAATAACTTCTTGGTACTAATAGTCAGGATCCCTTAATAGTATAGCTGCTACTTTGTACGTGCTTATAAACAGCTCAGGACATGTGATGTGATCACCCTGAATTCAGAATGCGTTGATAAGAGAATCCTTGGATAGATTTGTTAACGTTCACAGATGGAGACCACCTTCAATAAATTGATATTGAACATTTTGTCCCAGATAATGGTTTTTCAATTGCTTAGTTGACAGCAAAGGAAACACCTTTCCAAAGTACAATCCAAAGGAAAATCTCCCTTTGAACAGGTGTCTGAAGAGATTTATTGCGTCTCTTTTTTCAGTGGGCTACGTTAACAACAGTTTATTTTCTGTTAGCATCCTCCATATGAGCCCTACTTTCTTGCACTGTCTTTATATTTTTTATAAAACAGTAGTGAGTTTATTATACTATCGCCAGTAGCTGGCTCATAAGCACACACGTTAGCAACTTGTTTCTTGCCTCTTTGGTTTAGTTGCAAAATTTCTTTCATTTGCCAAATTGGTAATAATATTAATGGAGTTGCACACTTCTTGATTGTAAATAAGTTTTTCTTTGTTTCCTAACAAGAAAAGTTGATCTGATTCCTTAAACTGAAATAAAATATAATTAGTTTTTTTTGTTGTTGTTGTTTTTTTTGTTTTGTTTTGTTTTTGGCCGGGCTGGGTTTGAACCTGCCACCTCTGGCATATGGGGCCGGCACCCCACTCCTTTGAGCCACAGGCGCCACCCATGAAAATGTAATTAGTTTTTACATGTCCTGGGCTGATGATAGTGGAAGGAGTTGGAATTGGTGGTCCATTCTCCTCTCTTCAGTCTCTTACTGTCTGGCAAGGTAGTGATTTTGATGTAGCAATGAGGACCCAATCTGTCCTGTTCACAGGAGCACCCTGCACAGTGGGGAGCTGGTGAACTGTAGGACGGGGCTTTCTCCTTCTTCCCAGGTTGCATATTTCATGGCCTTTAACGTAGCTACATTCCTTGTTAAACGCATTCTCCAGGCAATTTGACAGATGGGACTGATTTCTTTCTTTTTCTTTTCTTTTTTTTTTTTCTTTTTGGTGTTCATATGGTATATTTAAAGTAAGAACAAATTGGCCTTTTTCAAAACAGTTTCTAGTTAGACTTCAATAAAACTGTTACATGATTTTTTTTGAGGGGGCTTGGGGATCATTGTTGCTTAAATAAGTACTTAATATGGTAGAAATTCACATTTTCAAAAAAAGTCACCAAGACATACTAAGTATCAAGCTATTCTAGAAATAATTTTAAAAGAGAAATAAAAATATTGTACTTAGCAATTATGAATAGGGCTGCAATAAACAATGTCTTAGCACAATAACTAAGAAAATGCCAGGAAGGCTATGTTAACCAGTGTGATGAAAATCTGTCAAACGGTCTATGAAACTAGTGTATGGTGCCCCATGATCACATTAATGTACACAGCTATGATTTAATAAAAAAATAAATAAATAAACCAAAAAAATATAAAAAAAAAATAAAAATATTGTACTTTACAATATAGTCTGAAAAAAGTAATAAAACTGCCAGTAAGGACAGATCCCAGGTGACTGGCAGAGATGGCTGATATTGTATTAAGCGCCTACAGGGAGCAGAAAACACAGTGTGATGAGAATGGCTGACAGACGGTTTAAGTGCACGCCGGTGCAAATCCCTCCTGAGAACTATTTTTGCACCATTCTCACACTCAGAGCTGCCATAAATTAATAATTGCCAAAATGATTAACAGATTTTATTTAACCTTTTTCTATATTTATTAATATAAGATTATGGTACAATTTTGTATTAATAATTGTAGCCTGTTTATTTAGTGTCATCTTCCAAGGAAACGTAAAAGTACTGCATAAAATATGTAAAACCACACTTTTCAATTCAGTCAGAACCTTGAAGTTTGTTGCATAATTTCTAAATTCCTTAACTTAGAGCTCCCATAGACAGCCTCGGTTCTAATGGTAATTAATTGAGGAATAGTAGTTCTGTAAAATACGGTTATTTTTTCACATAATGAGTATTAATGGGGACACTCTATGGTACTGATAGGCTGAGAGTCACAACTCAATGGAACAGCTAAAATAAAGCATCTACTTAGTTGGAGGGCATGCAGTTAAATAAAGCATCTAAGAAGAAAATGTGAGTTGGGTTGGGTAGAAGACAGTGGTGGGAAGAATCCGGAAGAGAATTAGGGATGCAGTAATAAAATCACTTACAGTAAAGGTTTGAAGTAGAAGCCTAGTCTTTACATTAATTTTCTTTATTCTCCTGGGGGCTGGGGGCTGGGGGTGCTGACCAGCTACAGGATGGAGCTGTCCCCTTCTCCCACCTGCTGGAGGTCGGCTGCTGGGGCCGCTTCTGCGTCGCCCCGAGTCTGCCCCTTCCTGAAGGGGGTTACTTCACCAGTGACACCACCTCTGCCGCTATGCATGCCCACCCGCCTTCCTCACCTGGGCCTCCTTGGCCCCAGGGCACTATGAGGTTCTTCTTATGAACTTTTTGCCACCTGAGTTTAGTTTAGGTTCTCTTTCTACCCAATGCTACCCAGTAATCCTCCTGCACACAGATCTTTACCTCAGAGTCTGTTTGCCTGGAGTCCAGCCTAAGATGCACTCGTCTGGTTAACCTGTGTGGTCATGACGCTCTCCCATAGGTCCCTAAAGTACCTTCATCACCAGATTTTATGAACCTTTAAATTCCTTTGCAGCTTTTATTTAACTCTGTTGTCCATTTTGCCTTAGTAATTCCTTTCTTTTCCCCTCCCCCTTCCTCCCTCCTTTTTTCCCTTTCTCTCTCCCTCTTTCACTTCCTCCCTCCCTCCCTCCCTCCTTTCCTTCCTTCTTCCTTTCCTCTCTTCCTCCCTTCCTCCCTTCGTTCCTTCCTGCCTGCCTCCCTGCCTTCCTGCCTTCCTGCCTTTCAGACAGAGTCTCACACTGTCACCCTGGGTAGGGTGCTGCGGCATCACTGTAGCTCACAGCAACTTCTAGCTCTTGGGCTCAAGTGACCCTCTTCCCCCAGGTTCCTGAGTAGCTGGGACCACTGGCACCTGTCACGATACCTGGCTAGTTGTTCTTTTTTAGGAGAGACAGGGTATCGCCCTTGCTCTGGCTGGTCTCCAGCTCCTTAGCACAGGCAGTGCACCTGCCTCGGCCTCCCAGAGTGCTGGGATTATAGGTGTGAGCCACCACTCCGGGCCTCTTGTTTTTTGTTTTGCTCCTGTGAACTCAGTATACCCTGCCCTTTTTCCTGCCTCTCTAAATTTTTAAAACTTTTAATCCAAGTTTTGCTCACAGTTCTCTTCTTACCTTGCTTTATACTTTCTCAGCCAATCTCATTTACACCACACACTCACTTACACGGTACCCTCCTCACACAGACCACAGAGAGATGGTTTCTAGTTCCCATCTTCCTGCTCCGCCCTCCTGAATGCACATCCCTAGCCCAGATCTGTCCTGTGTTTCAGAAACCCACTAGGTGCTCGCCTGGATGCCCTGTGGCTGCTCCTGGGGTCCATTCTTCCCGACTCCCGCCAGGATCTGCACCAGAGGCATCTGTGCTCTGCTCTGTGGCCAGAGGTGCCATATTTAATGGCATCAGTGGTGCTCATGTCATTCTCATTGTTGTTATTTTAAGAAAGAATCTTTGCATCACTATTTAATAAACCTATGACTGTATAGAGTTTTTCTACGGTGATAAACTTTTATGATTTCTCTCCATCCAATTTCTCTCAGGCAAACTCCTCCTGGTAATGCAGTAGAAATAGAATGGTTCTTGGAGTCATACAGAAATAAACTGCAATGCTGATTTTCCATTTAGTAACTGCAGTGTCGAACAAAGTTACCCTTCTTATAAAGATAGCATGAGGACTAAGTAAGAAAACTGTGTGAATATGTATATATATACATATGAAAATTGTGTGTATATGTATACATTCATATGAAAATTGTGAGTATAGATATGTACATGTGAAAACTGTTAGCATATGTACATATATACACATATACATATGAAAATGTATCTGCACTACACAGAAATTACTTGATAAATGTGAATTTTCCTGTCTTCTGCCCTTCCTCACCTCCCTAGGTTTATGGATCCAGATACAGGTAAACAACTCAACTGGGTTCCTCAATCCCAGCTACAGAATGCTCTTCAGACCATGTGGGGTTTGGGCCCTTTGTCCATCACAGATAACTTAGGAATATATTCAGAAAGACAGCAGTGGCATCAGAGATTGGTTTGCCAAGTATCAGAACACGTCAGGACACAGAAGCCGAGTGGCTGGCTTATGCAGAGCTCCCCACAGCAGGACGATCTGGCCAGGAGCCTGGGGTGTGTGGCTGGCAGTGAGTGTCTCTCATGCTGCCATCATGGCCTGGGAGTCAAGCACGTTCACCCGACTTGGTGCTTGTTTCCACCTTCCCTCTGCAGTGATGAGGGTCCTGGGGCTCACCCGAATTCCTCTCACAACATTCACAACATTTAGGCACCTAAGCTGCATGTCGGCATTTTGGTGCCTATCTAGAATATCAAGAATCTTGTCAATAATTTCAGTTTTCAGTTTTTTTTTTTGCAGTTTTTGGCTGGGGCTAAGTTTGAATCCGCCACCACTGGCATATGGGGCTGGCGCCCTATTTCCTTTGGGCCACAGGTGCCACCCCTATTTTTAGATTTTGAATTTCTACTTATATAAATGGTACCTTTATCCTGGGGAAGTGATTTTCAATTTTAGGTTATTCTTCATAGATAATATTATTTAAAATTTTTCTTTGTCTCTCAAACACAATGACTGATGTGTCCTCAGCCAGGTACATGCTTGGGAACAGCCTGGGGGCAGGACAGCTAAGTCCTGAATTGCGCAAACCACCTTGTATGTGTGTTTTCTTTTGCCCCTGCCACTCCTGGGATGGCAAGACCAAACACATCAGTATGCCAACCTATGCCCATTAAGATGGGTACTATTTACAAACCCCCAAAATCCAAAATAGAGAAACTAATGAGTGTTAGAAAGGATAGGGAAAAGTTGGAACCCTTGTACACTATTAGTGGGAATGCAAAATGGTGTAGCTGTCACACCAAACAATATAAAGCTGCTTTACACAACTAAAAATGGGATTTCCATATGATCCAGCAATTCCACTTCTGGGTATATACCCAAAAGAGTGAAAGCAAGGATCTGAAGAAACATCTGTGCACTCATGTTCACAGAACAGAATTATTCACAATAGCAGAAAGCTGGAAACAGCCCAAGTGTCTATCAGCAGACGAATAGATAAACAAAATACAGAATATACCTACCATGGATTATTATTCAGCTGTAAAAAGAATGGAAATTCTGATACATGCTATAATACGGATGCTTCCCGAAGCCATTACACTAAGTGAAGTAAATTAATTACAAAGGACTAATAATACGATTCCACTTACATGAAGCACAGAGAGTAGTCAGATTCACAGAGACAGCAGAATAGTGGCTGCCAGGATAGGAGTTGGGGAAGGAAAATGGGGAGCTCTTGTTTAACGGGTGTAGAGTTTCAGTTTTGCAAGATGAAGTGTTCTGGAGATAGATGGCGGTGATGGATGCCAAACGGTGTGAATGTAACACCACTGAACTACACACTTAAAAATGGTTAAGGTGGTAAATTTTATGTTACTGCAATTCATCACAAGTAGAAAATATAATTTCAAAAAGATTTAAGCATCACTGTAACAATAAATCCAACACTCATCGAAGGAGCAACAAGGTTGACAATGTCTTTTTTCCCACCAGAGAAGAGGAAAGCTCGAAGACATTGAGAGATGTCTTTAGTGTTGAAAGAAATTCCATAACCAGCAAAACTAAGGCCAAAAGATGAAGACAAAGTACTGAACCTTCAGAGAAATAAAAACTGAGAAAATTTACTTCTATCACACTGAAACTAAAAGAAATGCTAAAGAGACTCCTTCAGACACAAGGAAAGTAAGCCCCGAGGAAGTGTGGACGCAGGAAGAGTGAAGGACAATGGGAAATATTAATACGGAGATAAATATGAAATTCATGGACATCAAACATACAGAGAGTAGCAGAACTGTATTCAGTGAGGCTTGAGATAGCTGTAGAAAAATCTGTTACCATAATTACGGCAAAAGATGGAGCTAAAGTTCTCCTAAGATGCTGGCAATACCGGGGAATTGCTAAAAGAAACTACTGGTGTTAGAATGTAATACGTCAAGGATGAATGTTGAAATCTCTAAAGTGACCATGATGAGAACAGTAAAAGAACGTCTTTATAAGTTAATAGAGAAAGAATGTGACAAGAAGTATGTAATTAATCCAAAACTTCAAAAGAAAGTGATAAGGGAGAGGAAAAGGACCATAAGTAGGTGAGTTAAACAGTAAATAAAGAGTAACTTGGTGTATAAGACCCAATTTTAGATGTATTTAATTAAGTATAAACATAACTATCTCAAGTGAAGATCAATATTATCAGACTAGTATTGTTGAAAATAAAGGCTACTTTATGGTGTTTACAAGAGAGACCAGAGATATAGGAACAAGAAGGTTGAAAGAAGGGTGTAAAAAGAAAAACATTATGCCAAGTATCAAGCCAATGACAGCTGGAGTATCTGAACTAAAAAAACAGAAGAAGTGATTTTAATAAAAAAAAGCATTATCAGACATAACAATAAAGTGGTCAGTCCCTAAGGGATGTAAGTATTAATTTTCGTTATCATTTAGATCACTTTTCAAGTGATTTTTTTACATTCTTCATCAAACTTTTATGTATTGTTTGAATTTTTCATAACAGGCATGAATTATTTATATAACCTAAAATAAAACAATGAAGTCATTTTTTAAAATTGTGGACAGAAAAAGAAAGATAGCAGTACAAAGATGGAAGAGTAATCTCTTTCTGAACAAAAAGTTTAAAATGATTCGGTAGCTCTCAGGCTCTGATTACAACTCTGAAAATTAAGTCTATGTTGCCAGGACAGGACAACTAAAAATAAGACTAACAGAAATCAGGTAGGAAATCTCACATGGAAGGCTTACCTCATCTCATTATTACATTAGTCCTATTTGTTTATATAAGGGTTTGAGGATAGATTATTGTGTTTTTTCTATAAGCAGAAGATATAGTGGTACTTGGAAAAAAATAAAAGTAGTAATGATCTGGAGAGAGGAAAGCACAGATTCTTCCATTCATTTGCTCACGAGTTCCTTATAGGGACCTACTATGTGCTGAGTACGGATAGAGCTTATTTGTTAGCCTAATATGAGAAATCTGAGATGATAAATAGAATAATAATAGTCATGCATATTTAATAAGATTACTCAAAGGGTAACATTTCTTGAATGTACATTAAATTGACTTTGATATTCAAATTATGGGAAGTCTTAAGGTGTTTATCATAATGATATTCTGAATGATATTTTGAGAATAAGCAAATCTAGTCTTAAAAATGGAATTATCTATATATAATCTGAAAAACAAAAATCTATCATTGGGATTAGCATAGAATGATTAAGAATAAAGACACTAGATGAAATTGATTCAGAAAAGCATCTGGTGCCCCAACTTGAACTCGCTCCACTCGGTTCCCCCATTAATAATCACAAAACCTTCTCCCTCTACCATTCTTCTACCAGGTGTGTCCAACCCATGGCCCCTGGGCCGTAAACTGATTATTTGAAGACTGTTTTGTAGTATTTACACCACAAGCTACAAGGACCTGTTTTTCTGCTCATTCGCTTTTGCTAGTGTCTGTGTATTAATGTGTGTCCCAAGACGAGTTGTATTTTTTCGAGGTGCAGCAGAAAAGGGTTGGGCAACCCTGTGACATTTCAGGAGCATTTAACACCACTGACCTCTTTGAATGTCTCTGCTTTCTTTGGTTTCTTTTAAAAACAAAACTAAACAGACACTGGAAACCCGTTTTCCTTTTATTTTTAACTATTGTTCAGTTTCTGGGGTGGATTCCTCTCTTCCTTCAAACAGAATTTAGATGATGGAACGGTTAATGGTCCTCAGAATTCTACCTGTGGAGTGTTCTCCGTTCACTGTGTGTATGTTTTCTTGTCTGAGTCTGTACTCTTCAACCACTGTCACCACCATTCCTATTCAGACAAACCAGTCCACCTGTCTGTCTCCCAAGCCCGGAGCTGCACCCTGCCTTGCTGCCATCCCTGAGATCATCCCTACCCTGCTCTTCTGGAAGTACATGAATTCCTCTGCACGCCCCTGACTTTGACTCCTCCTACCACTTAACATCCTCCAGAGGATAATACTGCTCGCCGTTTAATGCTCCAGGTCTTCAATAGTGGGATCCCTATCCACCCACACCACGCTCCTGAGGAACCTGGTGAAGAAGGCATTTCTTTCCAACTAAGATCTTCCTCTGTCTTCACTACAACCGCTGTGGGACACGTGGGTTTCTGCAAGCATCCGTTTTCTGGTCTTCCAGCACTAAACTCTCTCCCAACAGTCTAGTCTCATACTCCTACCAAATGTCCTTTAAAATTAACTCTGCTTTTAAGTTCTGCAATATCATTGACTGATTGATTGATTGACTATTTAAGAATTCCTTATTTCTGATGGTTCCTTCTTAAAATATATTTTTTAGGTTTTTAAAAAAATTTCATATTGATATGAGCATGTACGTGACTAGGTCACACTGTTTGCGTTTGTTCAGTAAAGTCCAAGTTGTAGTTGAGCCCTTCCCCCAGGAGGTGTGCCGTGACCTCTGCATTGTGACCATTAGGTGAAATCTCACCAATCCCCCTTCCTCTGACCCTTTTCCCTTCTCTACTCCACCCTCATCCACCTGAGTTTAATTGTGGTTTTCTCTTCAATACTTTTTAAATGATGGCTTTCTTAATTTCCTTCTAAACTAAAACTGATGCTGACTATTACCAAGGTATTTATAAACACATTTTTACAATTTTCTCCCTTTCAGTACGAAGTTAGCTTAACTGAATTATTATAAAAGGCTCTGAGTTTTGAGGGTGCTTCCTGCGTCTGCACACCCTCCTAGGGCAAGCTTCTGCCACCTTATGACAATCAAAGATAAAAAGTCGGAATATACAAACTGAACACATTAAGGGCTCATGATTTATATTATACAAATGTGTTTCATCTTCACTGAGTTGGCACTTAATATTCATCTTGCCAAAATATGTGTCTCCAATTGTATAAATATTTGATAAAGTTGATCTGGGAAGTATTTATCATTCATAACTTGCCACTCACAAAGCCTTCAGTAAGGCCGAAAGGAAGACGCTTCTGCGGGCTTATAGGATTCGTTAGGAATCTGTGCTTTTAAACAAATGAAATATAATATTGCATATTTTCTACAGTTACAGAAATTTCTCCTACCATAGAATTTTAAATATTAAACATTTATGTACAGTTTCCAAAATATTTTGACTGTGGATACTGCCATCATTTTTATACATTTCTGCTTGCAAATAGATTTTAATCATCATTACCATTTAAAAATACCTTCTAAATTAAGAATTAACTACATTAAGTTTTATCTTGGGGAAAAAATATTTATATACCTAAATCTATGTCTATATGTAGATATACATGTAATTCAAACATGTCAAACTAGGTTATAATTGCAAACTCAGCTCCCTTCTTGATACCAGTGAAATATTTGATATAAAACTTTCTAAGATCCTGTTAGTTTTAACATTTTTCTAGTTCTCTTACAATCTTCAAGGTACATTTGAGGAGAAAGAATGAACTCTGACCATTTTAATACGGAGCAATGTAATTTTCAAAGATTCTTCTTGTCATTTAAATAATCTTATTTACCTTCCTCACATTCTTAAGTTCCTTTTTATCCACTGATCCAAGCATTGCATGATTTTATCACTGAACCTCCTATTTCATTTTCTTGAAAATGTCAGGGAATACTAATAAATGGAAAGCTCCTGCTTTGTTCCTGGATTCATTTGATATCACTTTGAATTTCTGAAACATAACCTTCAAAAGTGAATGCAATTTCACTCCTTAAAAGCATGATTATAAAATCACATCTATTAATGCTTCTTGAGAGCAATTAATGCATTTACATAGTAGATAAATATGTCATCTGCTCTTTTATAAAGGAATATATGCTAAATTAGGGCCCCCCTATAAATAAGGCCTGAGTGAAGATATAATATTTAAACTCATGTTTCTTACGAAAAATGATTTCATTGTTATTGAAAGAAATTAAGTTTACTGAAATGTACAGTTACCAGTTTTCTTCCTACTTATTTTTGTGATATCAGTGAACACAAATACTGCTGGGTATAAATTTAAAGTCACAGAACTCTTTGGTCATTACAGAGTCAAATCCCCAGAACACTACTGAATTCTATACACTCAAGCACAGTAAAATAACGGTATCTACTTGCTAGTTATTCCTGTCTCTGCAGCTTCTAGGTTGTGACCACTGAGACTTGCATTTTTTTCATGTGGCGGGCTCCTTTAAAAAAAAAAAGAAAATTTAAAAAATTTTAATTAACTGTATTTATAAATTGGCAAATGCATCTAAATGAACATAATAAGCAAGAATGGAATGTGTAGAGCTTCGTCGGACGCTTTTCTGTTAACAGAATACTCCCACAACATCGAACCCTCTAAACATTTGCACTTGGGTCAAGTCCAGAGTGGGACACAGCGCCTGCTGTCGGACACTGTCTAAAGCTGTACTTCAGTATCTAGATGAAATTGCTTCCTATAACGCTTTCTCTTCCTGTCTGTTTTATTTCAAATAACTAAATATGAAATGTACTTTCCCCTGTTTTGAAAATTTTATTTTCTTTGAAAACATTTCATAATTTAGATTCTTACAGGTCAGTGGTACCTCCCACTATAATTATTCTAAAGGAATAACGTTTTATATTCTCACCGATTAAACACTTACTTGGTAATTCCCAGTGATCATTAAAACAAAGTGAAGAGCTTTAACATCCTCAGTTACTGCGTATATGTATAGCCACAGCTTAGTGCATTACAGTTAAAACAACTGAGCCCACAAAAACCACATGCGTTTGTAATAATGCAACTTACTTTAGAAAAGGGACTTCCATGAGATGAATGCAGATAGACACGTGACTTTTGTGTTGCAGATTGCATTGTATAATTTTACTACCCCAGAGTTGATATGGGAAATAAAAAAGAAAATGTACTGTGAAATTATTCATTTGAACATTCAATATAAAGCTTTGTTTGTATCTATGAAACCCAAGATTCTCTCTATAATGACTAATACGTAAGCCAAGACTCCAGGGAGTCTCTGCTGATCAGTGGAGGGGAGAAGGCCTCAGCCCAGGCCACAGTCAGGCAGGGCCTGCTGTGTTTAGGAGTCAGCCATAAGGGGAAGTCTGTTCTCATTATTACTTAGTACAGTGCTTCAAAAATTTATAAAGGGGAGTAAAAAGGCCAAAATAATTTTAAGATCTGCTTACACAAGCCAGTTATACACAGTAAGACGTAGATACTAAAAAACTCTTCATGAAATGATAGTTCTAAAGGATATTTTAGAAAATAGAAACTATACTGACAATCTATAAATAACAGGTAAAATGCTAAAGATTACGTTTATTTGATGCAATTCTTTGTATAAAATGTACATTCTTAGAACCAATAAAGTTTAACAGATAGTGTGTTTAGATTGAATTCATTTTCTGATTACCAATGTGTTAAGAAAATGAGATAGAAATTATGGTTTAAACATGTTAAAAAATCTTCCTTCTAGTCCTGCCATTGTGTACAGCAAAAAAAAAAAAATCCAGATTTCTTATCTTGGTATTTGAGTTAAAAATGGATTTGGTGCCCTAACTTGGCTCTTAGCAGGTTTTTCTATTGTGCTATGGGCCGGGCAGTCGGAGACTCTTGTCTGTTCCCTGCCTGGCCCCCCATCACCTTTGTTCAGGCTGCTCCCTCTGCTTAAACCTCCCGTCTGCTGATTTCCTGTGTGTGTTTTCCTCACTCCCCTCAATGTCCAGATAATGACCTTCCTCTTCCAGGAAGCCTTTCCCGAGATTCATCCCAATTTTATATAATCTTTCTCCTCTGAATTTCCACTTTTTTTTTTTTTTTTTATCTCAACCATCACTTTCTTTTTAAAATTTTTTAAAATTTCAGATTAACATGAGGGTCCACATGGTTAGCCTCTCACACCCCTTTCTGACAGATCGTAGTTATTTATATTTACCATGCCAAACAGCTATGCTGTAACTCTTTCACAAGTTGCTTTACTCCCTGACTTATCTTTGTATTTCCACTAAATTCAGGATGAAATATTGCAGACGACAAGTGCTTCGTACTTTTAAAATTTTGATGAGTATTGCTCGTGCATTAGGCTAGACAAAATTTCATGGGTAACAGGATCCCTCCTAGAGGGATGCTAGATTTTGACAGGAGAATTCCTCAGTAGGTCCTCTTGGTGTGGAAGCAGAGGGGTAAAGTGTGTCTGGACTGGCAGAGGAGGATCCCTGGGAACAGGGAAGGCATGGAGAGCAACGGGGATGGATGACAGGCTGTGGCTGCTCTGTAGCACTCACCCCTGTGCATACACTTCTATTCACAGATTCTGCAAAATGTCTGCATGAAGGTGTTGGCTGACTTTGGCATTGGGATTAGCAAAGGGACAGAATAATAGAAAACAGTGGAAGTCCCAGGAACTAGCAGGATTACTGGGTAGATTTTCTAAGCAAATGTCTTTGGGTAGTGTCTGATGCCCAGCAAGCTTTGCACTGAGTGATTATGCAAACCCTTTAATCAGTTTCCCGCCAGGTCCCAAGCAGAGCCCAACTCTGTGTAATTCAAACGACTAAGGTTGAGGGCTGATCACGAAGAAAGCTGAAAATGAGAAAACGGCCATTCTACAGTTTGATTAAATATCAGTTAACATGGCCTAGGTCCACAGATTAGGAAAAAGAAATCCGTTATTTAACTTGTTTTTTATAAAATGGTAATGATTGTCCTTAATGTCCAAAGCTGATTTTTTAATTATATAACACAAGTTCTTGAAAACAAAGCCCTCTCCTTAGTTTTATTATGACAACTAAAATTATAAACCTAATATATACATTGTTCCAGTTTCCAACAAAGCAATATATTTAAAAATAAATTATTATATTCCTGTTTTCCGTAATCTTATTCCCATTCTGTTGAAAATAAATATTGTGCATCCACTTTCAGGCAGACTCACCACTTAATATACTGAAGGGAATACACGTATGCCTAAATTGAGAAAAACAGATGTTCACGTTACATATTATTTTAAAGATGAATAGACTTGCTTTTGTCCCTTGCACCTGGGTGGAGCTAGGCCTTGCACGGCAGGTACCAGACACACAAATCACCCCACTCCCTCAGAGAAGAGAGACCCAGTTGGGAAGGCATGCACACTTAGAAGCCCATTATCTTATTATTCTCTTGCAAGAGACTGAATGAATGCACTTAGTCATCGGCGCCATTGCATTTTAAGGCTAATATTGCAGGAACAAAAAGACTTTTGGTTATAACAGGAATGAGGAGACCAGCCTTAATGGTTCTTTTTTTCCCTAAACAAATTAAAATAATATAGCTAAAAGAAAATTAAATTTAAAAAAAAAAATTTTTTTCCCATTGCTACCACTGTCCTTGCTGGTACAGGGTACACTGGCCTGAGCCTCTGAGTTAGAGTCTGTTTTAGTAGACTAATTGGAGGAGTCTGCTTACAGAAGCATTGTTGAAAGCCTTTTGAAAGCTCTGTGCTTTGGGCTATAACTCTTGTTTTGTGGCAATTTTGTTTTCCAGGATTTTAGTCAGCATTCTTAAAATATAGCCTGCTCATTCAATGCCTTACTTATATGTGATGACACAAAAGACCCCCTTCCCTGTGCACCTTCCAGGTAGATGCTAATTCCCATACACGCACTCCTTACGGTAGCCCTTTCCTTCCAGCACTTTCTGTGTCTTTCTTGGCCCATGCTCCATTCGTCCCCTGTGACCTACCTCTGATATGCCACTCAGAAGTGGAAAGTACATGTTAAAAGTCCTTAGGATATAAGTTCCTACTTAAAACACGGTCTACCAGGGGCAAGGACCTTGTTCAGTTGTGCTTTTAATCACTGTTTATGACTCGGTGGACACCGTGATATTTAACAAGCGTGGCTGCAGCACTCGAGCTGTGACTGCACAGTAAACAGGCTCCATCTGATGCCAAGCACTGCAACCACCAGCTTCACAGTTCAATTATATTTAAATGAGATTTTCTAATGCAAGTGTTTAAAAGTTCATTAAAATTAACCTTTCCGATCCAGAGGCTGCAGTGGGCACTCTTAACAATACCGAAGTTTCAGATTTAGGTTTCCAATTACTGAATAAATGAAAAACTCAGGGGATTCAAAATGTCAAGGATGATTTGAAATAGATATTGAATTGGCTAAGAACTTCCACTCGGTCTTATGGCTCATGTTATCTCAGTGTTCTTGTGACATATTTACTAATATTCATTGACTATTTAATGCCGATACCCTGGGAGCTAATGAAACAGCAGGACTGCATAGCAAACAGCTTTGACGAACACCACCCCAAGAAAAATCACGGTAGAGAACATAATTAAATTGAATTACAGGTTTGAAACAAATGGTAAAATAGCTATAGTCAGTTTGTTATTCTAGAGAAAATGACACTATCAGCATCCTCAGAAAGTAACAATCCACTTCAGTTTGAAGGTCACCAGCAGCGTCAGAAAAATCATAAGGGTTTGTCATCACATCTTGCAGGTAGGTGTCCAACATATAAAAATCAGAGGTGGGGGGAGGGCTCCTGAGACAGCCTGAGCCGGTCACCAGCAGGGACTTGTGCAGTCTGGGAGGAGCAAAGGTCATCTCTGCAGCAGGGGCTGCGGCCACGGGAATTGTAAAGCAGGGCTTTGAAGTTATGGTATGAAGACCTTTCAGAAACCAGCAGGGCAAAGAGCATCCCAGGTCTGAGACGAAGGCCTGCTCGTGATTGGGTCTGTGTAGGCTCTGGGATCCACCGTGAATAAGCTCCACAGAAGAGCTTATTGTTGAGGGGCAGAAATCCAAAGCAGATTGAAGGTCTACACCTTTCTACAGAAGCCCGGAAGAGGGACACAGCACCATCCGGGGTCCCTGGAGGGCTTCTCATAAGTCAGTACCGCACAGGTCTCAAGTGTTTTGCACACTTTATGAAATCTTAATTAAATTTCTATTTATTTTTACTTTTTGCAGTTTCTGGCCGGGGCTGGGTTTGAACCCACCACCTCCAGCATACGGGGCAGGTGACCTACTCCTTTGAGCTCAGGTGCTGCCCATCTTAATTAAAATCCAAACAACAAAATCAAGTTTTCTTCAGTTTCTTTCATGCATAGGATTTGGCCTTAAGCCCAGTAAGAAGAAGATGGAAAACCCTGGCAGAGATGATAGATCTCTGCAAAGCTTTCATTGTTGCCTTTGCGTACATCCCCTCTGCAAATCCCTTAAACTCCACCAGGCGGAGCAGACAGGGCTAGAGCTGCCTGGCTCGGGTGCGACTGGCCTGAGAAGGAAGCCCTGAGGATGTGGTGAGGACTCTGAGCAGACGAGTTTCTGCCTTTCTCTGCCGGAGGTCGCCTGTCTTTTCTGTATCTCTACATCATCCCAATAGTTATCCCAAGAAACGAAATCTTAAAGTCTTACTCCTTTCAATATTCATACACATGGTTGGATGAATCAGTAAATTTTCCTCATTATTACAAACTATAACAACATTCAACACCTCTTATGTATTTCTGAAACAGGAATGAAGCCCTAAAAGGGGTCCCCAGAAATTTCGTCTTTCCTACGACACAATTCCCTGTCATACTGGTGTTTTGTTTAATCTTCATAATGCATCTGTTAGGCATGTATCGTTATTCTCTTTTTATGGATGAAAAATTGACTCTGGAGTCATATATCATTAATTTATTCATTGTACAAATGAAGAGCTTCCATTTGCCAAGCACTACAGACACATCTTGTGGCCAGATGCAGTGGCTCACACCTGTAATCCCAGCACTCTGGGAGGCCAAGGCAGGGGGGTTACTTGAGCTCGAGTTTGAGAGCAGCCTGAGCAAGAGTAAGACCCCACCTCTACTAGTAATAGAAAAACTAGCAGGTGCCTGAAGTCCAAGATGCTCAGGAGGCTGAGGCAGAAGGATCTCTTGAGCTCAGGAGTGGAAGGTTGCTGTGAGCTTGGCTGATGCCATGGCACTCTAGCCTCAGCACAGAGTAAGACTCTGCCTCAACAAAAACCAAAACCAAACCTAAAAAACCCAACAAACAAAAACACATCTTTTTATCAAAGACTCTATAGTCCTAGCAGGACAAGCCCATGTGTTTACCACACCATCTCCTCTCCTGGGTACATGAGAAGTCTGGCGTTCTCTGTCTCCGTGTTCCAGGGCACTAGTCTGGGGCCATGTGACTGAAAGTTTGGTCAATATTGAGTGAATGTGATAAAAACCATTTTTAGGCCTGGCCCTGGAAGAAAATATCCCTGTACGATCTTTCTGTGTTCTCCCTGACAAACTTCCAGGGCCCAGGTGTTGTAGCTGCGAAGAGGAGCCTTCCAGTCTGCGTTGAACGGTGACATGAAGGAGAAATAAGCTTCCATTGTGTTAATTTGGGGTTTAGCCTCTTATCATGGCGCAGTCTACTAATAATTTCTTGTCTAATATAAGAAGACAAGAGCAAGATACTAACCAAATGATTACAGAAGACAAAACCAGTTTGCTCTGAACTGCAGCGACCGGGGAGACTATAGGTGCACTGAGCAGAAACATCCACTCCCACCACTTATTCCCCCAGGAGGAGCACACCAGTGACGGTGGGTTTGATCTGTCACTTATTTTAGCCAATAAAACAGATGGAAGTAATGACAGATTAGTTCTGAGCCTCCACTGACAGGGGCTTGTGTGTCTCTGCTCACACTGTCACCCACTGTCCCTCTAAGAGCTGTGAAATGAACACGTCCAGGGTGGCCCATTGGTCCTTGGAGGAAGAGGGATGGCAGAGAGAGAAGAAGGGGACCAGAAGGGCCACCTGAGATTAGCTGACCTCCAACTGACCTCCAGACAGAATAAGCCCAAATGGCATCAGCAGAGCCCACCCCAAATCAACAGGCCCCAACAAACCCTCAGACATTCGGGCTCAATGAACGTTCATCATTGCACGCCCCTGAAATCTTATTGTTGTTACACAGCACTGCTATGGTAATAACTAACTGATACATCTCCTCGGGGAGAAGGTGACATTTAACTGGACACCTAAAGAATGAAAAGGAGCAGTCTGTGTGGGACACTGATAGGAAAATTCCAGGATAAAGAACAACTCAAAAAGACACTAAAGTGTACAGGTGACATTACCTACTTCCAATAAAGTCTAAAGGACTAAGTGATGGCCACTGTGCCTGAGCCTAATGAGCATGAAAAAAGGGGTGGCCCAAGAGTAGAGAGAAGGAATCAGACTTTGTAGGCCCTTGTGAGAAATTAATTTTTTAAATTTACAAGGGCCGATAGAAATTTCAGATTTTCTGTTGAAGGCTAGTTCAGAGATGGGAAATGAGTTGAAAGAGAAGACAGGAGTACTTGACCTGAAAATGGTGTAAACAGCACGCGTATCATCTCTACTCAGATTTTATGTGCTATATGTACGTATAAATGGCTTTCAGGGTGCAATGGACACCAGAGGCCCTGCAGCATTGCTACTTGGTATACCTGCGCCTCCTATGAGGAAAGACAGATTTCAGGAGGAGCCTGGGAAGCCCTGACCAATTTCACTGAACACCACTAATCTCTTGGCCTACATTGTAGCCTAACAGTGTGTATAAGTTCTCGTACTCAAGGGTATCTTTATAGCACCGCTACACTCTTGCACCACCCCGCAGAACTCTGTACCCATCACAGTGTACAGGAATAGTGAGGAGTTATAGCCTGATGATTGCAACTGAATTTCACCAGCATCTCCCTGTGGCCTGTCTGGGTACTCACTGCATTTTGTCACTTCTAAAACAATAGTCTGTTTCCTCCCTGTTTCCTCAGGGTCTCTGAGTCTAATATTACCTACTTTCAATAAAGTCTAGAAATGACATTCTAAAACATTTTCATTACACCTTTTTGACTCAAAGGCACAAGGATGAGGAAAAAGAGAACAAATATTTAATGAGTACTTTTTTTCCTGCATATTATCCTCAATAATTAGAGATAATTTCTGTCTCAGGCTGGTTTTCCCATAGCAGGCTCTGCCTGAGACAAAGATTTAAGATACAGAATTCCTTTGGGAGGCAATCCAGGAAATACCATTGTAAAGAAATGGACACGGAGGGAAGGAACATGGTAAACTGTGTGCAGGAAACAGTGGCCACTCTGGGCAGCTGAGGCTGGATCCCACTGGACTCCGGGAAGGAACGTGGTAAACTGTGTGCAGGGAAGCATTGGCCACTCTGGGCAGCTGAGGCTGGATCCCGCTGGACTCTGGGAAGGAACACAGTTTACCGTGTGCAGTGAAGCAGTGGCCACTGTGGGCAGCTGAGGCTGGATCCTGCTGGAGGACTCGGGAGGCAGAGGGGAACAGGCTTCTGGGCAACCATGGGGTGGGTGAGAACATAGGAATAAGGTGCCAGTGAGGCAGGTGGCATCTGGGGCCACTGACTCCTCTGAGCTTCCAGGCTGCTTGAACACCAGCTGAAAGGATGTTTTGGGAGGTTGAGACAGTGCCTGCCTTTAGATGCCAAGGGAGTACCAAGGGTCAGAGGGACGTGGAGAGGCTTCAGCTGCTCAGGAAACTTCTCATCTATTCTTCATTAATTGTTACTATTTCAGGCCCGCGATTCCCTGCCAATTTGGTGTGAAGACACCCTGTCTTTTTCCTTCTGAGCCCTAATCACAATTGTTCACTGTCAATTTGCTTCTTTTCTTGTACATTTTCTACCTATATCATTACCCTGCGAGTACAACGAGGTCCAGAACTGGGTTATTTTGTTTACCAATGTCTAGTACAAAGTAGGAAACGCCTGGTATTTGTTGAATCAATGGATGCAAGACACCCCTACAGGGTGGGCAGTGTCGTCAATGGTGGGCGGGAGTACTGAGGCCAGTCGCTGGTGAAGGGATGTCAATCCAGGACGGCCTGGCGTAAACACCACACCCTTTGCCTCACTGTGATAAGGACACTGTGCTACTTTTTCCTTCCTGACTCACAAGACTATTATTTCCTATTTCCTATATCATTAAATCTGAACTCCCTGACTTTCTAATCCTTCTCTAATCTGGTTAGCTAGATTAGCTTTACGTCTTTAAAAAACATCAGTACACAAACACATCATAGGATGAATGAAACGCTGTTTAAAGTCATACGTGAAAATGACTTGCAGATTGCTATGGTCAGCAATGAGTTTAACTGAGCGAGGAGGGTGGTGCAGGTCTGCAGGGCCCACCGCACGGAGGCTGCGTGAATGTGGGTGTGAGAGCGACTCCTAGGACAGCCGGGGGTGGCTGTGAGTGACAGTAAGCGATGACACTGGCTACAGATCCCAAATCGAGGGGAGGCTGTAGAGCCACCCTGTGCTCCTGTCACTACTCTTTTCCCTCCCCTTAGCCAGGGGCTCCATTCTCTTTCAAGATTCTGGAACAAAGAGAAGGTGAAACAAAGGTCTGGCCACATGTGGGCAACAGATAATGAAAGTAAAATCTTTGTTGCAGTGAGCAGCGGGTTTAGGGTTTGTTACATAGCGTAGCAAATCCTGTGTCAGAGGAAGTGGGTAATGGAGTCTTTCCCATCCTGGGAAAGTTTACAAATGAAAAGTTGTGATTTTTTTTTTTTTTTTGGAGACAGAGTCTTACTTTTTTGCCCTCAGTAGCACAGCTCACAGCAACGATTCTCTTGCCTCAGCCTCCTGAATAGCTGGGACTACAGGTGCCCACAACAGATCTTGAAGAAAACCAATTTCCACATTTGAATTTAATGTAGGGAAAAAGATCTGTAAATGATTTAATGTGTTTATAATATTTAAAAGAATTTGACATGTTTGGCCAGAGGGCTTGTAATTAAATGAGAAATGAATTGTTGAATTGTGATTTTTAGTTGAAATGTGCAGAAGAAGTTGACTTAGTTGGTTAACAACAATACTGCGATGCTTCCGAGAATTTGAAATTATTACACTTTGTACATGGGATTGATTGAATTTGACAGAGTCGTTTTAGTCATTGGGGAGGTTTTGCTTATTATATCAAGGTGGGAAATGTTTAATAAATAAAACATAATATAGTAGATGACTGAAGAAATTAAAATATTTTTAAATATTTTTAACAGTTCATAAATAATAAAGTTTAAAGTGATCATTAAAACTTAACCATATTTATAAACAGAATAATTATTTTGCATGTTCCACTTTTAAAAGTACTGAAAAACTAAATTTAGGATAAACATGTTAAATTTCAGAAAGTGAAATTTAATATTATAAATACCCATAGCCTTTACTATGCACAAAAGCCATCTTAGAATGTTAAAAACTTATGCAAAAATTCACTAGAAAATAATATATTTCCTGTTTTGTAGATGAGAAGATGGAAGCCAGAAGGATCATTCCCTGAGATGAGAAGAGGTTTAGTCCACATAAAGTGCCTAATAAGAGCACAGCACCCAGCAGGTGCTCAGTAAAGGCTCCCGGAACTAATCATTAACAGGCACACAACAAATCCATTTAGCTTTATTATTATTTTACTTCCTTTTCTTTATCTCCTTCAAAAAAGAATTTGAGGACACATAACAGAAGTTTAAAGTAAAAATAATCATGTTCATAAAAAGGAGGAAAAAAAAGAAAAGACCTTATTATAAACAAGGATGCTCACTGTGACTTAGCATTGAGCGTATCTTCTTGGCTCTTGGAGGAAAGGTAAAGGAGGAAGGAAATCGCTTACAAATATTCTTTACCTGTTACCTTTAAAATTCTGAAAGGTATTTTAACCTGTTGATTATATATCATGTAACTTAGAATACCTATAAATAAGAGTGTGTCCTTTTCTTATTCAAATTTCAGAAATAAACGGCAATCATTTATATAAAAGAACAAATACAACTGAGTTGAATGTGTGGTTCTATACACTATTATATGTCCTTTTATGAAGGTCTTTTATGTCCATTGAAAGGCAAACCTCAAAAAGAAGCTAATGTATGTTAATACACATATGTATAATAAATGCTACATGTATACACATACAACAATATCTTTACACAGATTTGTGAATTTAAAGCAAGAATTATGTAATTTGTTAAAGGGTTCCTATAGATTATAAATTTAAGTTTGTTCTTAGAATAGACAGGTAGATATATACCTAGTGAAAATCATAAAAGTCTCTAAAGTTATGCCATGCTTGGATAACTCAGCCAACGAGCATGATCTGAGATATAAAATAACCTCCTTTCTCAATCCCTGTAGACTGATCACTCTAAATAAAAATATCAAAGATAATAAAATATCACTGTCTTTGAGTCAATGAGTTCTACAAATCTAATAATTCAACTAAAATGATTAGATCTGTTGCCACAATATAAAAATATAGCACCAATTTTATGAAACAAAGTAAATCGAGATTTGTTTTGGTCTTGAAGCATTGCACAACGGATAACATAAATGATCTATTTCTTTAACTACGTATAACTTTTTAAAAATGGTGTCGGGAGACACTCACTCCTGCAAGACTTTTCAAGATAAAATAAATCAAGACAAAGTAAAAGTAAAAAATGGTTTTGTGGTAAAAATCATAGACAATTTTACTGTCTTCTTTTCAGAATGTCCTGGCATCTCACTAGAACTAAAAGCATTAGGAAATTAAAGACTGGACTCACGCAGAGACTAGAGAACCCGGAACCTGCCACCTTGCAAACTCGGCTTAATGATGCTGTAGATGGTACACAACACCAGAAATATAAATTACGCCTGTGTAACAAACATCACAATTGATCCTAGGAGGGGAAAACACATCTGGATAAGGGGTAGTCATAAAACTGCTCACCCTCTCCTAACTGATTGAAAAAAACAACTACAACACAAAAAAATCATTATGGATATTAAGTATACTGTACCCAGGATATTGCTACATTTCATGTCATCAGAAATACTCATCTCAATAATAAATTACCAAGTGCTGTAACTGAATATTCTATCAAAAATCATGTTTCCGTGTTTTTTAAATCCCCTTCTCTTCACACTTGCCCTTGGTTGCGTTCTCCCATACACACCGGGGTTCTTAAAAGTTGGTAAGTGGCCTTTGTGTCAAGAATGAAGGGGTCAGCCTTCACGGGCCTCTTTTCACTTTCCCCCTTCCCAATTAAATTATAACAAGGTTTGTTTAGAGTTTGGCTAAGGGGGAAAAAAAAAATCCCCAAAATAAAAAGCTTAAAAGTCGCTTTGTGGATGATGATGTTGGAACAATTTATTCCACCAAGCCAGATCCCTGGAAATACTTTAGCCAAAGTATTATCAATAACAAGATGCCAGCAACATGTTGCCAGTCACAGAGGCTGTCGTGTTCACGGTCATCTCCAGTGCCCGGCTCCAAAAGGCAACAGTAAGAACTGATGTAGTTGACGACGTGTTTTATCTTGCTTGACAGTGCACTGATGGGCACGTGACCTGTCACATATTGTAGGTGAGAATATGCTCTGGATTAAACACGGTGCGCGACTACCCATGAACAGAGAGGTCACATTATTCACTCTGTGGGTAGGCAACCAAATGACACACAAATTCACATATATTTTTGCTTTTAAAATAAAAAGTAAATACATGGCTTTGTTGTTGACTACATGAAGTTCAAACTCACACAAAATAAAACACACTGCCTGCTCTTTGGATGCCTTTTACTTAAAATTGTAAATGAACTTACAAACCAAATTTAGACATTATTGATATGAACATAGACTGTCCGCATTTTGTGCTGTATGGACACCTCATCAAGCAGTTAATATATGTAAAATAAATTCTTTCCTGTAGCCTGTGCAGTACCGGAGATGCCATTTCAAAATGATTGAGTACAAATATTCTCTGGGCACTAATCTGAAAGTAATTTAAGTCAATTGTTTTCTAGAACAGCCTACTCTGATAGAATAGTTAGGTTTTATTTAATTTAATAAAACTAGAGAATCTTCCAAAGAGGCTCAAATGCATTCCTGGCTCTCAGGACTTCTACTTCATAGGAACACTTACATATTCTACATATGAAGACAGCCTGGTATGGATCAGAGGGTTAGTTGTTAACGGATCCATCAGCAAATGCCAAGGACCGTGAATTCATAAATGGATAACTGGCTTTACAATGTTACCATTTTAATGACTTTCCTTTTCATTTAATATGGGAGATAAGAGAACAAAAATGGAAGTGTGTTTTTCTAATGAAAATGACTTCTGCTAGAGTCTACTGAAGCAAAATTAATAACACAACACTCAGTTAATAGTATTTCTGCTTCACCAGGGTGGGAGGGGGAGGTTATATTATTTACCCCAAAGACCCTGAAATACATTTGTGTTCTAACTTCTTAGCTACTACATATACAGTTGATTTGACAGTTTAGAGAGGAAGGAATTTTGGTCTGTGCCTTTTGTCCATCATTTTGAAATTACAAGTACAATTGTATTTAGTATAATTAAAAGAACATCTTGAGCTATGGCTGCAGCTGGTCAGAAGTCAGTGATGCCTCCAGGTAACAGAGGAGAGGAAGGCAGGAGAGGCTTTCAATAAATGGTCCTGGGAAAACTGGACGGCCAAATGCAGAAGAGTGAAACTGGATCCCCATCTCTCACTGTACACAAAAATTAACTCAAGGTGGAACAAAGACTTCAGTATAAGTCCTGATATCATAAAAAATTTAAAACAAGTCTTGGGAAAAACTCTTCTGGACATTGGTATAGGCAAGTGTTTATGACCAAGACCACAAAAGGAAATATAACAAAAACGAAAATAAATAAGTAATACTTCATGAGCCTAAACAAATTCTTCACAGCAAAATAAATAACCAGAGAATAAATAAACCAGCTTGTAGTATGGGAGTGTTTTCAGCAACCTAATTGCAAACTACACATCCAGTGAAGGACTAATCTAGAATCTACAGGGACCTCATAGAAATCAGCAAGATAAAAAACAACCCACTAAAAAGTGGGCAAAAGAGACAGACATTGTTGGAAAGAAGATATAATAATGGCCAGGAAACATACTGACAAATGCTCAACATCACTAATCATCAGGGAAATACAAAATAGAACCACGGTGGGACATTACCTTCCCCTGTTAGAAATGCCATTATTAAAATACCAAAAAACAACAGATGTTGGCAACAGATGTGGTAAAACAACAGATGTGGTAAAAAGGGAACCGTTACGCACTGTCAGGGGAAAGTAAATTGGTACAGGACCTATAGAAAGCAGGGTGGAGGTTCCTCCAAGAACGAAAGCCGACCCGCCACTGCATCCACCAATCCCACTACTGGGTATCAGCCCCAAAGCGAAGAGGTTATATGTCAAAAAGACACCTGCACAATTGCAAAGACATGGCATCGACCTAAGTGTGGATAAAGAAAATGTGGTCTGTGTGAACCACGGAGTACTACTCAGTTACACAAATAATTAATGTCTTTTGCAGAACCTGGAAGCCATTATCTCAAATAAAGCATCTCAGGAACAGAAAAAAATGTCACGTGTACTTGCTTCTAAGTGGGGCTAACTGTGAATACACTTGGTCACAAGAGTGGTTAATAAATTTCGTAGACTCAGAAGGGAGGAAGGTGGGGGGAGATAATGGATCAAAACTACCTATCAGGTAAAATGTATACTATTCAGGGGACAGGCGCGTTAACAGCCCTGACTGCATAATTATGCAATTCATCCACATATCCGAAAACCACTTGTATACCCTAAATCTATCAAAATAAAAAAGAGATCAGCGTGATGAAAGAGGGAATGACTTTGTGAAAGGGCATCTTTAGAGAAGGTTCTGAAGGAACACAGATGCGAAGCTCAAGCCCTTCCTCCCTGCCTTCTGGAGCCTACCCTGGACACATGGTTTTGCCCTGCACGGCCTCAGTTATACAGCACTAGTTGCTCTCAGATGGACTGAGACGTGCTAATTCTTAGGAAAACAAAGCAGCCATGCATTTAAGCCACATCCGCCAATTTCAGTTTTCATTGGTAATAAACATAAATGGCAGATTTTCATGACTCAGCACTTGGTGAAGTTTTTGGCAAATGCAGGGCACATGGCTGTGGGCTTTGAGCTTCAATGCAGGACCCTGACGTTGGGGTTTGTTGTAGTTCACAGCAGTTTTATTACTAAGCAAGTAGTTGTGCAAAAGGGACTGTTTTACCATTAAAACACAGATGCAGATGCAGGCCAGAGTTGGGGCTGCCGGAGTCTCATCTCGGGCTTAGCCCTGTGTGATCAATGAGTACTAGCCATGATTGTGTAATTCAGAGAACTCTCATCATGGGTCCTCCCACAGAAGAGCGCTGGATTTTATTAATAAACAAATGAAAAACAGTAGCAAGCTCTCACTATAAAGAGAATCTTTCCTCTCCTAGGTGGTACTGAGAAGGTAGTAAGAAGTTATTGGAATTACGGCACACCTAAAGGCTAAGAAGAGAAATAACAAAGCCTGTGTTGGCAAGACGTGGCCTTTAAAAATTAAGTTAGTGTAGGGTGCCCAGGAGGAATTGGAATGCTGCAAAATGAAGCAAGCCACAGTTTTATTAACGGAACAGAAGCACTTCTCAAAAAAAAGGAAAACTGGCTGATGACATTGGAGGAAAAGGGACATTTCTTTAGGAGAAACACTGAAATTTTACAGCATATATTAGACAGCTGTGAAATAGAGAAAGAAATCTTGAAGGCTGGGAGAAATATATATTAAAATGAAATAGATAGAACCAGGTTTGATCAGTCTTGAAAAGAAAAGTGGAAAATTGAGAAATGTTTCAGCTGGTACCAGGTCAAAAAATTGTCACTGGAACCTAAAGAAATCTAAGTGGATCTCAGAGAGGAGATTTCATAAAGCAGTCTGAAGTGTCTGGGAGGAACCTCCACGGGGGCCAGAAGGAGCGAGACTCTACAGAGATGCGGCCTTCTGAACCTGGGTGAGGAGTCCAGAGTGACACACGCAAGGACCACGCTTGAAGACTGAGGAGTTGACACACGGTGTCCAGAAAATTGAGACAGACTTAAGACTTGGTTTTCCTTCTTCTTCAATTTATTGTTAACAAATATTAACACATATTTGTTTAAATATTTGCTTTAAATATTTAAGCGAAAAATATTTAAAGCATTTTAGGGGGTTTCAAAGTGAGAAAACCACCCTCGGGGAGGACACGGGGATTGCCTTGCTCAAAGGAAAGATGCCAAAATGTAAAAATATTCTGAAAAATCCAGTAAGATGAGACGTATCATGAGAGACATATTACAGGGAAAGGCAGACAAAATAATAAACAAGATTAAGTCCAGACTTGGGTTTGATGCTGATGTCATCGGGAATTTCCTGCTGGAAGGGATTATCCAACCCAGGAACTGGGGATGCATAAGATTTCTTTTCTTTTCTTTTTTTTTTTTTTGAACAATAGAGGCTTTTGTAACACTGAGAACTTATTGATTTCTTGTCTCTCAAATGGGAGACCTCATGGGTCAACATTTGAGAAAAATATTATGTTTAGTTTTTTTAAAAGCAATGAACCACAAAAAAAAAAAAAAAAAAAGGACTAGGAAATAGTACTAATTTTACGTTGGTAAAGAAAGAAAGAGGCCAACTATGAGAATAGTTTAAATTCCGAGGAACTCAATTCAGACACCCTGACATAGGGTTGCCAGATTCAGAAAATGAAAAAAAGGAAACCTGTGGTGGTTTGTTCCATATGTCCATTTGCCTGGGCCATGGTGCCCAGATACTTGGTCAAACCTTATTCTGGATGTTTCTATGAGGGTACTTTTAGAAGAGATTAAATTTTATATCAGTGTACTCAGAGTAAAATCGATGGCCCCGCATAATGAGAATGGGCCTAATTCCATCACTTGAAGGCATTAACAGAAAAAGATGGACTTCTTCCTAGAAAAAAGGAATTCTGCCAGCAGACAGCCTTCGGAGTTAAACTGAAACTTCCTTCTCCCAAGGTCTCCAGCCTGCCAGGCTACCCTGCAGATGTCAGACTCATCAGCCTCCAAAGCCATGTGAGCCAACGCCTTAAAATAAATCTTTCTATCTCTGTCTATAAAAACACACATCCTGTTGGTTCCATTTCTCCTGGGAACCCTGAGTAATCCAGAAACTCAGTCAAACTCAAATTTCAAATAGGCAAAGAGTAATTTTTTTAGTATAACTGTGCCCTGAAGAGTGCTTGGAACAAACTTACACTAAAAAATTATTTGTTGCTGATCTGAAATTCCATTTTAACCGTCTGTCTTTTATTTTATATGGCAACCCTACCCTAAAAGCTGTAGAACAACAGAGAGAAAATAAAACACTGTTCCTATTTCACTTCTGTGGAAAACACAGCAGAAAGAAATCCAACTATTGAGGAAAGTGAGTTTCCTGAACGAGCAGACGCTTATCTGCACCCCACCCTCCCTAGAGGCACACGCTTCTGAAATGTAGGTGGCTGCTTTATGTCGGGAGTATGTTGAGGTTAATTCTTCAGGTGAAAGAGAGAAGAATGACCCTTGTTGTACAAGTATCAGTAGTTCTACAGCAACACACAGGGCAACAGTCACCAGGGCTCCAGGACCAAAGATAGCTGCTCACCAGACTTTGTAGACAACACACCTTTGGATGTTCAAAGAGGAAATGTTGGTTTTTAAACTTTGGAAATATTGCATGGGAAAGCAAGGCACTCACTGCAAATGAACTTGGGTATTCACCATTGCAGGTTTCTAAACTTTGAAGAAATGCAAAATGATCTTCATAAACAATATGTGTAGACGCCTACTCTCCCACATATCATAATACACCAAAATCAGCCTCAGGATGGGAGCGTTCTGCCAGTTGCATTTAAACACCCAAGTCACAGATTCCAGACAATTAGTGACTGGCACAGCTCTTTCACACCTTGTCATATGTCACCCTCTGTGCAAACCTATTTTACTTTCCCTACTTGAAATTTCCCTTGGTTTTAAACACTATAAATCGGTCCCATTTTTCCATAGTATGAATTAACTTCTGGCAGGGGTGTCCAACCTTTTTTCTTCTCTGGCACACTGCCACACATTGGAAGAAGAGGAGTTGTCCTGGGGTATATATGAAATATACAAACACTAATGAATGCTGATGATTAAAAAGCAGTCCATGAATAATTTTTGCAATGTCTGACACAACATTAAGAAAAACAGTCCTCAGTAATTAGCATGTGCCTCACAGGCACAGATTGGACACTTCTTAATTTTTTTTTTTTTTAATGTCTGCTTCCTCCAATGAGATTATGTTAATAAAACAACTCTGTTGGGAATGGGAATGTTTGTATTTTATTTATTTTAGATTTTTGCTCACTGTGCTTTGGTTAGAATTTTAGAGTTCTCCAGAGAACTACATACATAAATGAGATTTACTGTAAAAAATTGATCCATGCACTCGCGGAGGCTGAGAAGTTCCAAAATCTGCTGCGTGCAACCTGGAGACCCAGGAAAGCCAGTGGTAAAGTGAGAAAGCATAAAGAGACCATCATCAAATCCCAGTCCATGTCTTCCAGCCCAGGACAGCAAGGACAGGAGAGGATGCACATCCCAGCTCCAGTAGTCAGGCAGAGATGAGTCCAGCCTTCTTCCAGATCTGTTCCATTCAGGTCCTCCAGAGGATAGTCCCCTTCCATGTTAGGGAGGGCCATCTGCTTCAGGAAGGGTCCCCAGTAGGGAGAGCTCCCATTTAAAATGCTGATCTATCCTGGGAACCCCTCATAGACATAACCAGGGATAATGTTTAACCAGAAATCTGAGCACCCATGTCCCAGTCAAGTTGACATATAAAATTAGCCATCACACCAAGAATGACCCTGGAGAGGGAGCAGGGTAGAACATGTATTCAATCAAGACTGGTTGAATAAATGAATGTAATCTGGTCACATTGCAGAAGGTCCAACAACCACATGGAACGTGATCTGAGATTAGGAGGACGGAAATGAAGTGCCAAGGCTTTGGTTCCGGGCGTCTTGGAGTTAGCGCGACACTGTTCCTCCTCTCTGCCCTCAGTGAGCCCAGGAGGACCCATGGGAGGCAGGGATTGATATATGGGTAGAGGTTGCCCTAATAAATGCTCCCCCACTCCAGCTGACTAAGGCCCTAATGTTTAAGGCCAGTGGCTGAAGAGATGAGAATCCTAGGCAACGTCTGCCACACACTCATCCATTTTCTGTGTGGAGGGATTTTCCAAACACTCTTGTCTTTTTATCTCATTTCTAACTCCTGTTAGGAAGTAGAGAGTGATTTACCTGTAATGAATTTTGGAGGATAACTAGGCACGTGTGTAGCCTCGTCCCTTCCTCCATCTGTGCTGGGATGGAGTTTCCTCAGGAGGCACCTCTACACTCATTTGCTCCTTAATGCTGTAAGTTGTGCAGGAAAAAAACGAGGGCCCATAACTTTCCCTACCACTGTGCCTAGATGGAAGAGCATGTGCATTTCTGCAGCATACTATGAACAACACCACGGTTGCCACATATCCCAGCTCTGTTCTCCATCCAGGCTTTATAAATAATAAGCATGGTGCTTGATCTCCAAGTGCCTGACCTTGTTGTCATTATCTCAAATGGTTACAGAATTGTTCTGGAAAATGAACAGTCTCTAAACTCCAATCATATTTTCAACTACAACTCCTGTGGCATGAATCAAGTTGTCTTTTTTACAATTAATTCCTTTTTCTTTTGTAAATGTTTATCAGAGTGATGACTACACACCAAATGCTTTGCTTAATGCTATTGATAGGCAGATGAGTAAGATGTGTCTGCCTGCCCCAAAGCAACTTACAACCCTGTGGGGGAAAGACAGACACGCCAACAACAGGACAAGCACAGCGAGAGGAGCACCACATTCAAACCTCTTCAAAGTGACTCCAGAACCGAGAGGGCAGAGGTCTTACCCTCGGTCAAGGAGAAGAGGAAAGGCGTCAGGTGCTTCCATGAAGAGTGGATAAATAATAACAGGACAAGTACTCCCCAAAAGTAGAGGAAGGATGTGGAGAGGGCGGAAAGTTTATTTGAAAAAGTCCTTTATCACGTAGCAAAATGAACCCCTGGCAAAAATATCTAGTAATTGAAATTTACTTTTCAAATCCCCCACTCAAATATTGGCTTCCTGGCTTGTCCTCATTCCTTCCCAGGCATTCGAGCACCTTTTGCTGTGTGATGCCTTCTAGTTCTTGAGGCCAATAATCTGAAAAAACTTTCATGTTGAAAAGTTTTATGACTTGACTGGAGTTACTCCTCAGAGACATTTGTGTTTTAAAGAAAAGTCCAGTGGGAGTTCAAGCCCAGCACGGATGAATGACCTGCTAGGCCAGAGACGCGAGGGAGGCCGTGCTGGTCGATCTTTTAGTCCCGTGGAGCATTGCCAGCAGGAGGGTAGCTGCAAAAGTAACTAAGGAAGCTGGGGCAAAGCTGCGAGCTCCCAGAGAAGAGCTCCAGAGCACCACCGGCAAGTTATCTGTCAGAACTGCCATCACTACCCTAAATGATAAACCTACCTAATACCTCTGAAATGCTTCAAGTTAGTACCAAGTCTGCATTAGCTTGATTTCAATTTTCCGAAGGTGCAAGAAGGTTTAGGCTATGACTCTCATTTAATCTAAGCTTCTTTTAATCTTATTTTTGTATTATGCTAAAATAAATATTCAATCACATGCATTACTTTTGGGCATGCAATAAATTCACTGAATACAATGTCAGTTTTTAATCGATTGTTATGACACTGTTTAACTAGAATGCACAATATTAATAAAAATAATATTTTATAAGCATAATATTTAGCACATTTTCTAGTTTCCTATCAGAGACAATGAAAAATCAGTTACCACTTGTGTTTTGAGTCCCCTTGTACTAAAATCACACACAGACACATGCACACATACATATACCTACACACACATATACACACACATACACACACGCATCTACATATACACACATATACATGCATACAGACATATACACACACATACATACACACACATCTACACATACACACACATATACACACATATACACACACATATACATACACACACATCTACACATACACACATATACACACACATATACATACACACACATCTACACATACACACATATATACACACATATACACACATATACATACACACATCTACACATACACACACCTACACATACACACATATACATATACGCACACATATACATACACACACATACATACACCCATATACAAACAGACATATACACACATCTACACATACACACACATATATACACACATACACACATTTACATACACACATTTACATACACACATTTACATACACACATTTACATACACACACACACATATACATTTGATTTTGTTGTAGAAGTTAAAAAGTAGTCCCTGTTGAAAATAACCTAAGCAGTGAGGCGTGGGGAAGGCTGGAATGAATATACCTAACTAAAGACATAAGCAGATCTGAGTGGGAATATTTGATTCAGTGCCCTTGACATTGTAGCAGGAGCATCAACTTATACTTTTTAAGTTATATATACATGTTACATGTGTTTCTTTGCATGTGTGTTTTTTATGTTAAAATTATTTTTCAGAGTTAGGCAGAAGATGGATCCTGGAGAGGTGAAACGAGGACACGGCATTGTGTGGGCAGCCAGCACGTAACCGCAGCTTTCAGGGGCAAAGTTAGGTCTGTGTCCAGCTTTGGCACTGACCAGCAATGTGACGTAGCATAAATTACTGACCCTCTCTGTGCTCCAGTAGCTTTACCTGTAAAATACAACCAGTAATTGTTTAAGGTTGATAGAAAGAAGGGATGGCTGTCAAGTGGCAAAGAGATGTAGGGGAAGTGGGTCTAGTGTTAAAATAGAAGAAAAAAAACCAGTATTAAGGAAGTAGAGGAGAAACTGGAGATAATGGGAGAGCATCTGCCCTCAAACTGCAGGGCTCACACAGGAAGTGCAGGTGCAAGGAAGCCAACCTGGGGTTATTAGAGTCAGGATTCCTGACACCCACAAGCACCACCTTCTCCGTCGTCTCTTGCTTCCATTCACAATCCTAAAATGCTAGGGTATGGCTGAGTACGTATAGTCAAATATAATGCAAGCAAAGTATCGCCTTACCTGCTCGACTACATATGCTAGGTGAAATGGGAAACACATATCTCAGATTACTCTTAATCCTAACCCAGCTTGAAAGTTTTTGGTCTAGTATAATGGGCTCAATCCAGTGAGCATGTAGTATTCTCCTGGTGCACAGTAGGGGTACAAGAATGGGGATATTATCCAGTGAGGTCCATGAAATGATAGAGAAACAAGTGTTTTACTTCTGGGAGGGTTTTGTTAGCATAAAATGAATCCCAGGAATGGACAGTTTTCTTCCTCTTCAAGTGAGAATGCACACGTGTGAGGTCCGTCCTTAACTGCATAGCATGTAGCCCACCCTTCTGGGGGAAGCCAACATGCAGGGAAGGGTGAAATCCTACAGCTGACTTTATTCTGAACTTCCAGTTATGCAAACCATCCACTTCCTCAGTAGACATGAGATCTCCTCACCAACCCCCCAACACCCGGCTCCTTACACTGCACTCAGGCCCATACTTCTTTCACTCTTTTTACCATAAAGCACCTGAGGCTTGATTGATTTTCAGCCCTGGTTCACTGATACATATTTATATGCTACATAAAAAGAATGGTTTCCCAGCTCTTGAAGGAGAAAACTAAAATGGAAAACGATGTCAAAAGAAGGGGCAATTAAAAACCAAGAACAGTCACAGCCAAAGTGACAGCTGACAACTTCATGTGGAGGGAAATGCGCAGACAGAATTCTATTATCATACTTTACAATCATGGGAGATTATAAAACCATCCTTGAGTCATCAGGGAAAGGTTAAATAATGTTCAGTGGCTTCTAATATGAAGGCAGGAACGTGACTAATCATAATGATTTTTAGCAAACTGATTAATATTGGAACAGTTTGATATTTGAAAGGCTAATATTCAGTTATCTTAGAACAAAACAATTTAAGTGTTACCTCTTGCTAATGTTAAGTGGATTATTTACATTAAGTAAAAGTATAATATCACTGCCACAATGATAGACATGTTAGGAATTTAAATTTTATAAGAAAATAAAAAACAAAATCAGCAAAACTCTTCAATGAATGCTTCTTATTATTCAGAAACTTGATCAGCTTTGTGTGTTTTTAGTGTCCATAAAATTGACTCTGGTTAATTTGAGGGAATGTTACACATTCATAAATCTTTCTATATGAAAATAATAGCTTCTTTTCTAAGCAGATCGCAAATACAATTAGGCTACCAAGAATTTCTTAACTATTGAAAACTAAGCTGGGTTGAGGAAAATGAAACAAAAATATGTCATAGTAAGGTTAACAAAACAAAGTCAAAGAAAATATAAATTTATGAAAATAAATTGAGGGCATGGACTTTCAGAATTGTTATACGTTCCTGGAATTCTTGTCTTCATCATTATGAAATGACTTTCTGTATCTCTTGTATTATGTTTTGCTCTGGGCTTACTTTTTTCTTGATATTGATAATAATCATTCTAGCTTTTGTTTAAATAATTTAGCAAGGTATATCTTTATCCTTTTATATTTAACCTTTTTGTGCTGAAGGACATTTTTTTTTTATAGGCAACATATAGTTAGTCTTGCTCTTTAATCCAGTCTGACAGGCTCTGTCTTTTAACAGTGGTAATTATTTACACTTAATGTAATTCTTGATATATTAAAAATTATCTGCCATTTTATTATTTGTTTTCTGTTCTGTTCCCTCAGTTTCTTGTTCTTCTATTTCTTTTCCATTGCCTTTGTGTAGGTTATTAAATATATATTTAGTTCAATTTTGATTTATTTATAATATTTTGAGGATATAATTTTTTATAGTTTTCTCAGTGGGTGTTCTTTTTTTTTTTGCTCTCTATGTTTTCTATTTATTTATTTATTCATTTATTTTATTAAATCATAGCTGTGTACATTAATGTGATCATGGGGCACCATACACTAGTTTTATAGACCGTTTGACACATTTTCATCACACTGATTACACCTGCGGTGCATCTTACAAGGGTTTATGTGAAACTTAGTAAATGTGGAATGTAAGTGTCTTAGCACAATAACTAGGAAAATGCCAGGAAGGCTGTGTTAACCAGTGTGTGTTCTAGTTATTACTATTACTCTCTTTCGCTCCCTTTCTTTCTCTTTCTGTCTATCTATCTATCTACACCTGTAACTTACCATGGTCCACTTAAACCAGTGTTATACCAAATGAAGTAGAGAAACCCTCACATTTAGGTTCCTTACCCCTCTCTATATTTTAAATAAAATTATCTTAATTATTTCCTCTATATACCCTGTGCAGTTTAGATCATGGTATAGGTTTTGCTTTAGCCATGAAAAATGAGGTAAAAGGGAAGTCTATTGTGTTGACCTTTATTTTATACATTGTGCCGTTATTTCTTTACTGAAGGTACAGGCCTTATTTATTGTGTTATTTTGTTTGGAGAGTCCTGTTTAGCCATTTGCTAGCAACAAATCTCTTAGTTTTCCTTCACCTGAAAAGGACGACTTCCCCCTCATTGCTGGGGATGATTTAGTTGGATGTGGGATTCTGGTTTGACAACTCCTGTAACACTTGAAAAGGTATCTCCATTTCCTTCTGGCCTCTCCAGTTTCAAGTGGAAAGCACACTGTCATTTGAATTGATGTTCCTTCATACGTGATGTGTTATTTCTCTCTGGCTGTTTTTAAGACTTTTCTTTGTCCTTAGAAGTTCTTAGAAGTTAACTGTAACGTAACTTGGTGTGAATTTTCTTAAGGTTTATCTTCTTTAGGGTTCACATAGCTTCTTGAAGCTTCTTGGATTTATGTGTTTGGCTAATTTTAGGGAATTTGCGATCACTACTCCTTCAAATGCATTTTTTATCTCCATACCTCTTCTCCTCTTCTGGGACTCTGATGATACAAATATTAGATATTTTTCATTTTTCCACAAGTTCCTAAGGCTGTGTTCCTTTGTTTTGTCTGCATTCTCTTTGTTGCTCAGAATGAGTAAATTCTATTAAGCCATCTTTGTGTTCACTTGATCTATTTGCTGACAATTTCACTCTACTGTTGAGTCCATTTAGGGAGGTTTTCATTTTGGTAATTATGTTTTTCAGTTATATAATTTCCTTTTGTTTCTTGTTAATAACTTCTATCTTTTTTGCTGAGATTTTCTGTTTTTCTTCACTTGTTTCAAGAGACTATGTAATTGTCTCTTGAAGCATTTTTATGATGGATGCTTCAATTTTCTTGTCAGGTAATTCCAACATCTAATTCATCTTGGTATTGGGGTCAGTGGACTGCCTTTTCTCATTCAGATTGTAGTTTGGGGGCTTTGTGCTATGATGAGCAATATTCAGTTTCACTTTGAATAGTTCGGTTATTATATTAGGAAATTCTTAATCCTACTGAATTTTTTTATTTTCCCAGGTACTTGCCCTGTTGAGGTTTAAATTACAGGTTCTGGACTACATCTGTTAATGCTGTTCTGGGCTGCTTTGTTCTGGCACTGCTGGGACTTCCGCTCACCCCTTTCTGACATCACCTGTCAGGACTGAAAGTATATCTCTGAGTTCCCTCACATTGCTGGGTGAGGTTCTGGGAAGTCACGAAGCCACCAGGGCTGGGTCTTATGACACTGGACAGAGCGAGGAAGACATAGGCCTTCACTGCTGCCACCAGGTCCACCAGATTGATCTGTCCACAAAGGAGAGCAGGGCTGGGAGGGCCTGGAGCCTGTCCAGTCTGATGCTCACAGTGAATAGAAGCAGCCTAAGAATCTATGATCTTAGGATTACAGAATGGAAGCTAGGTCTCTGTGGTATTTTTCCCTCCTTCCGCCCTCTGAGCCAAGAGCTGCTTCTCTCACTTTTGTCTTCTTTTCTTTATGCCTGTTGCCAGGTTGCAGGTCTCTCTGGTGCCCAGTCCAGGAATTTATGGGAGATAAAAAGAAAATCCAAGAAACACACTATGATGTCTCTCCTCAAATCCTGACGTTCTGGCCAATCTGCCATCTTCTTTCCAGCATCGAGAATCATTTCCTCATAGTCTGTGAATAATTCCTGGGTGTTTAGTTCCATTCAGAAGGGAGGAACAGGGAAATGTGAGTCTGTGCCATCTGTTCCAGAGTCAGAAGTTTGACTGTCCCTCCCTTCATCCTGGCCCCCCCTTTCCTCTCTTTCTTTCTTCTCTCTTCCTTTTTTTCCCCCTTCCTTCTTCTCTTTCTCTTTCTTTGTGTTACCCACCCTTCTCTTTCTCTCTTTCTAACAGACTATTGTGGTGTATTTTCACTTTTCAAGTCAAGTAATTAATTTCCTCACCTATTTTCCATTCATTCTAAGATATTTATTAAACAATTCCTACATGCCAAGGAATATGCTATGTGTTGTTTCTTAAAGAATTAAAATCATTGCTTGGATACATCTGAGAATAGATCTTATTTAACTAATTTTTATATGGTATGCCGTAAGACATTTTATTTTGCAGTCAGATGTTGCATTAACCTTAAAGAGTATTTTCAGTTAAGTGTCAGCTTGTTTTTTCCTTTGAATTATTTTGATTTGTTTCTTAAGAAAACATGTAATTCTTAGGTTGGATTTTCATTCCTTATTTCTCCATAGTCACCATTGCTTGTCATTGTTTATTGTTTGGTTATCTTTCCTTTGTGTTCACAGCATGATTCCAGCTTTTGTTCTTCAAATTCCTAATATTTATACAATATAAAATCTTCTTTTGACGTCTCTAGTGAAAATTTAATTCTTCTCTTTATGTTTAGATTTTTAATAATTCCCTTTCTCATCAATGTTCATTTTTCTTTCTTTATTTTTTTTTGGCAATTTTTGGCTGGGGCTGGGTTTGAACTCGCCACTTCTGGCATATGGGGCTGGCGTCCTAACCCTTTGAGCCATGGGAGCCGCCCCATTTTTCTTTCTTTCTTTTTTTTTTTTAAGTTATTACTTTTTCACATTATTCTGCAGCTACTTCATAGAGTGCTTATCTTTTCTGTGATTACTGAAATTTTTTAATTTTCTATTCTTTTTAATTTTAGTTTATTCATTTATTACCTTCCAAAGGCATACTCTTCTTTTCTGGGGTGATGTTTTCTCTCTGGTTCTACATCATTTAAAAATATATATTTTGAGTTCTCTATAGATCCTAGTTATCAAGCTTTTGTCTGATTCAAAATATGCCAATATCCTTTCCATTGTGTAGGTTGTCTCTTTGCTAGGATCTATAGAGAACTCAAATTAATCCACATGAAAAAAGCCAACAATCCCATATATCAATGGGCAAGAGACATGAATAGAACCTTCTCTAAAGAAGACAGACGAATGGCTAACAAATATACAACGAAATGCTCTTCATCTCTAATTATTAGAGAAATGCAAATCAAAACCACCCTGAGATACCATCTAACCCCAGTGAGAATGGCCCACATCACAAAATCTCAAAACTGCAGGTGCTGGCGTGGATGTGGACTGCTGGTGGGACTGTAAAATAGTACAACTTTTCAGGAAGGAAGTATGGAGACCCCTCAAAGAACTCAAACTAGATCTCCCATTTGATCCTACAATCCCATTACTGGGCATCTACCCAGAAGGAAAAAAATCCTTTTATCATAAGGACACTTGTACTAGACTATTTATTGCAGCTCAATTTACAATCGCCAAAATGCAGAAACAGCCTAAATGCCCACCAACCCAGGAATAGATTAACAAGCTGTGGTATATGTATACCATGGAATACTATTCAGCTATTAAAAAAAAATGGAGACTTTACATCCTTCATATTAACCTGGATGGAAGTGGAAGACATTATTTTTAGTAAAGCATCACAAGAATGGAAAAGCATGAATCCTATGTGCTCAATTTTGATATGAGGACAATTAACAACAATTAAGGTCATGGAGGGGGAAAGAAAAGCAGAGAAAGGGAAGGCGGGAGGGGGGTGGGGCCTTGGTGTGTGCCACACCTTCTGGGGGCAAGACATGATGGCAAGAGGGACTTTACCTAACAAATGCAATCAGTGTAACCTGGCTTATTGTACCCTCAATGAATCCCCAACAATAAAAAAATATTAAAAATAATTACCTACAATTTAAAATATTTTTTAT
>CAUYPK010111749.1:0-22829 GCA_963574355.1 Loris lydekkerianus | reverse complement strand
ATTGAATGGTAGGTCTATTTTTAGATCTTTAAGTGTTCTCCATATATCTTTCCAAAAGGAATGTATTAATTTACATTCCCATCAGCAGTGTAAAAGTGTTCCCTTTTCTTTTTTTTTAATATTTATTCATTATTATTTATTGAATGTTTATTCAGGACTCTTTCTTTTACATTATGTTGAGCAAGTGAACAGAGAAAATTCATGTCAAAATAGTGGATGTGGGTGCCTTTGAAAGACTCTGATTCACTCTTGAAGTACCTAAGTGTGGGTTGAATTTTTTTGTTATGTTTTTATTTTATTTTATTATAAATTATAGCTGTGTATATTAATGTGATCATGGGGCACCATACACTTGGTTCATAGATCGTTTGACACATTTTCATCAAACTGGTTAACATAGCCTTCCTGGCATTTTCCTGGTTATTTTCCTAAGACATTTACATTCCACATTTGCCAAGTTTTACATATACCCTTGTAAGATGTACCACAGGTGTAATCCCATCCATCCCCTTCCCTCTACCCACCTACCCCCTCCCTCCCCACCCTTTCCCTTTTCCCCCTATTCTTAGATTGTAACTGGGTAATAGCTTTCATGTGAAGGGCCTAAATTAGTTTCATAGTAGGGGTGAGTACATTGGGTACTTTTTTTTCCATTCTTGAGAGACTTTACTGAGAAGAATATGTTCCAGCTCCATCCAGTTAAACATGAAAGAGGTAAAGTCTCCATCTTTCTTTAAGGCTGTGTAGTATTCCATGGTGTACATATACCATAATTTATTAATCCATTCGTGGATAGATGGGGATTTGGGCTTTTTCCATGATTTAGCAATTGTGAATAGGGATGCAATAAACATTCTGGTACAAATATCTTTATTATGATTTGATTTTTGGTCTTCTGGGTATATGCCCAGTAGAAGAATTACAGGATTAAATGGCAGGTCTATTTTTAGATCTCTAAGTGTTCTCCATATATCTTTCCAAAAGGAATGTATTAATTTGCATTCCAGCAGTGCAAAAGTGTTCCCTTTTCTCCACATCCACGCCAACATCTCTAGTTTTGGGATTTTGTGATATAAGCTAGTCTCACTGGAGTTAGATGATATCTTCAGATAGTTTTGATTTGCATTTCTCTGATGACTAAAGATGATGAGCATTTTTTCATATGTCTGAAGGCCGCATGCTTGTCTTCTTCAGAGAAGTTTCTCTTCAAGTCCCTTGCCCAGCCTGTGATGGGATCCCTTGTTCTTTTCTTGCTAATGCGTTTGAGTTCTCTATGGATTATAGTTATTAAACCTTTGTCGGAGACATAACCTGCAAATGTCTTTTCCCATTCTGAGGGCTGTTTGTTTGCTCTACTTACTATGTTTTTGGCTGTGCAGAAGCTTTTTAATTTGATCAAGTCCCAATAGTGTATTTTTGAAGCTGCTTCAATTGCCTGGGGGGTCCTTCTCATAAAAAACTCGCCCAGCCCAATTTCTTCAAGGGTTTTCCCTGCACTTTCTTCTAGTATTTTTATAGTTTCATGTCTTTGGCTGGGGCCAGGTTTGAACCCACCACCTCCAGTATATGGGTGCGGTGCCCTACTCCTTGAGCCACAGGCACCACCCTAAAGCAGTATTTAAAGGAACATTTATAGTACTAAAATGACTATATTAGAAAGAAGAAATGTCTCAAATCAAAGATCTCAGCTTTCTACATCAGAAAAAAGGAGCAAATGAAACTCAAAATCAAAGTACAAGAAAGGAAATCATAGAGATCAGAAATGAAATCAATGAAATAGAAAATAGTAATGAGAAAAACAAAAAAACTTTTTTAAAAATAAATTCATCAGTGAGATCTCAGATTAATTTATCTTTTCCTGGGTAAATGTTTTCCCTAACACTTAAAGTAGGCCTCCTCCTACTCTTACTCTCACTCTGGTTCCTATTTTTCATTTTATATCACATATCTTAATTTTTAATTTGAATTTATAGTTTTGTAGCTATTTGTTTGTCAGTCCAAGATGACAGGAGCCATATCTAGTTTTCTCACCACTGCATACCCAGCAACTAGGATCGTTTTTGACATATAGTAGGTACCCAATAAGTATTTGGTAAATCAATGATAGAAGGGTAACTGATCAATGTGACAGCTGAGATGATGATGATGATGACAATGATGATCATGATGAGTGAATATGCCCAGGGTAAAATGAGGCAGAAAAGAGAAGCAGCCTTTTTCAGCTATTTGATATGAGTAGTTAAGAAGAAAGACTTTATACAAGAGGTGATGGTTTATTGTCATTAAAATATAAGTAGGTGTATGAAAGTACACAGCATGAGAAATGGGAAAGAAAATCTACTTAGAGGGAACAATGTTAGGAACAGTAAAGAAGCATGAACAAGAATGCCAGAGCTAGAGCACCAGGTGCAGAAGGGGAAAATAAGAGAAGGTGCACACTTAGGTATAAAAGCCAGCTCATGGAGGGTCTTCCTTGCCATGATAAGGAGTTTGGGCTTCATCCATTAGACCTCTGGAATCTCAGAAATTTTAAGTAAAACGTGGCTTAGTGGCAGGGCACAGTGGTTCATGCTTGTAATCCCAGCACTCTGGGAGGCCAAGGCAGGTGGATCACTTGAGCTCATGAGTTTGAGGCCAGCCTGAGCAAGAGCAAGTCCCCATCTTTAAAAATAGCTGGGTGTTGTGGCAGGCACCTGTAGTCCCAGCTACTTGGGAGTCTGAGGCAAGAGGATTGCTTGAGCCCAAGAGTTTGGGGTTGCTGTGAGTAATAACAACATCCTGGCACTCAACCTCAGGGTGACTGAGTGAGACTCTGTCTCAAAAGAAAAAAAAAGTGGCTTAATAGATTTTTCTCATATATAGCTGATTCTGACTGTCTGTGGACGATAGATTAGAATAAAAGCAGGAAATGTGGAGAGAAGGAGAAAGTTTGAATGAGGCACATCAATTGAACAAATAAAACCAAGTTATAGGCCGGATTGGGGACTGGGTACCCTGTGGGAGATGGGAGTTAAGGCTGACTCCCAATTACCCAGTTTAGGCAAAAGAGGAGTGGTGTGTAAATTAATGAAGTAAGATAAGTAGGAGAAAAAGATAATGAATACCCTTTGGGACATGATCAAACACTCCTTTTTCTATTTTTGTGCCAACTATTTTCATTCCACCCAATGTCACCTACAAAGAAATTCTGTCTAAATATACCAGGACCACCTGCCCACCTCACCACACCAAAATTTACATCTTCACAATGCCATTATCTTGGGGCCTAGACATCTGCTAAGTGGAAGTGAAATGTGCACATAGTTGGGTAGATAATTTAGGTTACACATTCAGCTGTTAACCACCACCAGGTATCCATAAGCATTTCAATAGGAGCCTTCTTAAAAGAACATGTTAAATAAAATTAGGTTAGCTTGTTGAGGATACTCAACTGTAGATAATTTTTTAAAGGTCTGTTTGCATCAATATTTTTGTACTCTAAATAAAAATTCAGTAAAGAAAAGCACAATAGCAGAAAAAATAACACAGGCAAAAATATTGGGCGAGGACTCTGACTATAATAATGACTATTTTTTTAAAAAAGTGATCTCTAATAGCGACAATTGGGAACCAAAAGGAAGATACTCAGGAGCATTTGAGACAGAGATTATTTCCTTTCCTAGCACCCTAATTACTACAGTAAATAAATTAACAATAAGTCTGGACTTAAAATAAACCTATATTCCAGCTCTGCTGCTTCCTAACCTTGGTCCTTTTGTTTACTCAGTTTCCTCCTCTGCAAAAACAAGATGATAACTTCTACCACTGGGAGTCGTTGAGAAGATTAAATCAGAGACTACATGTTAAGCATTTAATGTACAATCTCAGTCAGTGTTAGCTACTCTTGGTAGTGACCGAAGAGTTCCCAGGGCGTATTTGTGTATTTACATGATTTACTGTGTCATGATGTCTTCATGCCATCACAGGTTAACAATGATCACATTTCTTTGTCCCATTCTCAGAGAGGTGGAGACAGGGCAAGGTCCTGAGTGAACCATGAACTCCCTAAGGAGCAGGAAACAAGCAACATGAAACACAAATAGAGTCAGACACATGTAAACAACAGCACAGGGCTCACAATGCCTTGGTGAGCCCTATAAAGAACAACAATTATGACAGTGAAGCCACAATTACGACAATTAAGTTTAATGGAGGTAATTAAGCCAACTTAAAGCAGCATTCTTTAGATATCTTGCTTATTTCTTCCACTTACTGTTCTTAGGATTCAGAAAAGCAAAACATACATATAATACCAATGTCTTCCTAGAGGAGGTTTAGGAAACTCAAGATAGACTCCACATATGTGCACTCCTTTCTAGGGGAGTGCAGAGCTGGGGATGTGAAACCGGAGAATGGTTGGAAAATTGAGCCCTGGTTGTTCATGTGGGGCCTCCAGGTGGTGGCCAGGCATCTCTCAGTGCCTGCAGTGTGTTTTCATGCCTGGGAGAACTGAATAAGCGATTGCCATTCCCGACACCTCTGAGGATGACCATGGGATTCCCTCTAGGGTAACCATAGCTCCTGGATCTCCCTTTCTCTTTCTCTCCTGAAGCACTGCTTCCCATAGGAGCACCTCAATGGAACACAGAAGGAAGTTTTCATTTTCACACCCAGAGAGAAAGATCTCTAAGGCTGACCTTGTCCAGAAAATAGCCACACTTTTGTTGGATGGGGTTCAAATGATTATGAGGAAATGTATGGAATGTAATAGATACAAAAGTAAGAAAAAGAGAATCTAGGATCTTAAACACTTCCACACCCCACTTTTCTAGAGCATTGCTGGTGTTTGGAAACTCAGGGTCAAGGCTCCTTTCCTAGTCAGCCTTCCTCATTGACCTCACTCTACTTTTGTGGGGTTAAAGAGGGTGGAGTTCACACTCTCGTTCTTCCAATATTTGGAGGACTGTTTAAAAAGTCTTAGAGCATTAATTTTGTTGGTTTTGTTCTGATTTTCTGCCTTAAACCCAGGGCTACAGTGACTGCCCCACTGGGGCAATAGAATGGTATGAGAAGGAATGGCGGAAGGGAAGAGGGAAGGGCCAGAGAACAGAGTGAGATTCTTCTCCACACCAAGCTCATCAGTTTGTCTGCTGCTTCCATTCTGCAGGTGTGAGCTGAAGAACAAGCTGGTGCATGAGGGGTAAGACAACAAGCTGGTGAATGCTGGTCTGTCCTTTGTCCACTCCAGCCCCAGATGCAGAGGGAACCTGTGCAGGGAGGTAAGGTAGAGGCCTCCCTGAAAGGAAGAGGAGGGAAGGAGACACAAGATGGGGGTTGGGGGGTGGAGACAGTGGCTTTGGTTCCAGTAGACGCAAGAACTTGGGGGCATACAGAGCCCCACAGAGGGGGCAGACTCTCCAGGGGAATGCCACAGAGCTTTGTGCTGAGCATGGGCCTCCAGCCCAGACAGGGAAGATAGCTTGGCCAGGAAAGTATCAGAATCACTAACCTTCAGATGAGCACAGAGATGTGGCCCAGTGTTCACTGAAAACCATGGGCTCTTCAGCCTCAGCTAGCAAGTGGCAAGGCACTCCGAGAAGAGGCGTGAGCCCAGAGAGGGCTGACCTTGACAAAGCATCAGAAGATGGGTCCTGGCTCTGCAGAGGCAGAGGAAGGAAATGACAGGAAAAATGCAAGTTGAATTTCTGGGTGCCCTGGCTAAGTAGGGTCTCATTGTCAGATATATTATGATTTAGAAAAATATTCTGGTTTTGTTATAACAGTGATGCTATAAAATGCATCCCCGCTTCATATAACTCCAAGCCAGCTGCCCGCAAATATATTCTGGCAGTTACATTGCTTCATTTAGCCCAATATCACCTACAGTTACAGCAAATGCACTTCTCTTTTTTTTTTTTTTTTTGCAGTTTTTGGCTGGGGCTGGGTTTGAACCCACCACCTCTGGCCTATGGGGCCAGCGCCCTACTCTTTTGAGCCACAGGCACCACCTGGTGCACTTATTTCAATGGTGAATAATACTAAATCTCCTTTCTCTCTAAACCCATGTTAAAAGAGGGTTTTTGCCCAGCCACATTCCTCCTGCCTACATCTCTGAAGGGCTCTGTTAGTCCTGGTGCCAGTGGCACAATGGTATCCTGCAGACGATGACGGGTTGGCCTGATCCGCTTGCCGTGCACACTTCTCTGCTGCGTAGCTGCCAGGGGCAGGTGGGAGTTATAAGAACACAGGTGGACCCAGTCAGTCCTGAGGAAACAAGGGGAGCAGAGTCCCCCAACTGTTCTCTGTTGGATTTGGAAACATCCTCTGCCCTCTCATCAGAGGGTTTGCAAAGTCTCAGGCCTCTTGTCTTGAGAGCATTCTGTGCCCTAAAACTCACCAGGTCCTTCCTACCATCTGGCCTCCCTGTGCACTCCATCTCTCATTTCCCTATCGGGAGCTTTGCCACCAAGCATTTAGAATTGCACAACACACAAACTTGGAGCAGGTTCAACTCTTTAACTAGTTTCGGTTGTTTTATGATCAATACCTCTTGCCTCAGGCTCCAAAGGAAAATTACAAGCCCATCAGCTCTGTGCTTTTATAAACTGTGTCTAGCTTCCCTCTGCCTTTGATCCGTTCTCATACAGCACAGTGACTGGGTGTGGTGACCGCTAAGTAAGCACACAAAAGACAGCATTGATGATGGGCCACACTCCATGCCAATGACCACACAGAAGGCCTTGTTCCCAGGCTTGCCTATGTTGTCCTGTGGTTATCAGGGCTTGGGACCTCAGTCTTTCACTCATGTGCCTCCCAGCCCCTGATCTCTCTGCTCCAGGATGCTGCTTCACTCTGCCCCGCTGAGGAGTTTGGGGGAGGAGAGGAGAAAAAGTGGCTGGGACCCAGCCATGGGGACTTGATAACTTGATAATCTCTGGAGACTCAGAGATTTTAAGCATAGTGCTTTTCTCAATGGAAACATGAAGTTCCAGAAAAAGAGAGGGCTGCTAATAATGATAGAACCCACGGAGAGTCTACAAACTGACATATGACTTGCATGTATTTCTTGTGTGATCTGCACAAAGGGAGGTAAAGAGACTGAGGCTCGGGGAAGCTGTGTGGTGTGGTCAGGGTCGTAGTAGCTAGCAGGCAGTGGGGAGAGGTGTGAGCCCAGGGATGGAGGATGGTGATGTGCTGCACTGCCTGGTGGTGGCCAGATGAATACAAGGGACTAAAATAGTACCACTGAGGTGAGTATCAACTCCCAGAGCAAGGCCAGACCTCTGACCACCCCAGTCAGCCCCTCATCAAGTCTGAACCAAGGGGAGGGGCGAGAGGAGAGAGCAGCGATCACACATAGGTCTGGTGCCCACGCTCCCACATCTGTGGTGCTGGTTCTACAAGTTTGTACCTGAGCTTCTCCGAACTCTAGAGCAGCATAATGTTCCTGCCAGAAGCATGGTTCCTCCAGGTAATTCCTAGCAGCATACTATTGAAAATCAATTTCTTTGCTCTGGAGAAATGCTGCCTTGGAGACCCTGCTAGGCGGTGAACAGAACTGCCCCTGTGTGCCTCAGGAGATGGAGCCGTCCCCCCTCCCACCCGCATCTCCAGTCCCTTGTGAAACATGGGCATAGTGTACGGTTTTTCTACCTATTAGAGTCTGGGTCCTAACCTAATAATGGGCTTTGGCAAAATAGAGATGTCTCTGTATAATATTTTTAAGAATAAAGAGAATTTTTTTTCAAATTGCTTATTTAAGGAGGAGTGATCATCTCTTCATAATAACGCTTTAAATAACCGTTTGTTGAAAGTGAAAGCCGCCTTCCATCCCTTTGAAGCCCTGTGGTCCCTGATCTTTTTAACCTTCATCTATGGCTCTTTTGATCTCATACTCTCTTTAAATCTCCTGGGTGATTAGTGGCTCATTCTCAATGTATCTTCTGTGATATCTCTTAATTGTAGGTTTATTTAGCAGCCACAGTTAAGATATAAAGACGACTAATGTCAGGGTATGGACCCCAGCTTGCCATTCAGGTGCCCTCCCAGGTGAGATTCTCACCTCTCACCTGGACAGCAGCGCTGCAGGCACCTGGCTCCCCTTGATAGGATCCTGCAGTTCTTTAGCCCTGGGTACCCATTGCAGTCACCTGGGGCATTTTTTAAACAGGTGCATGCTCCACATTATACTTGTTCAAGTGATGTAACACTTCTGGTTGAGGCAGGGGCAAGGGCCAGTATCAGGATTCATAAAGTTCCCCTAGTGACTCTTAGGCTCAGCCAAAGGAAGACCACTGCCAGAAGCCCTTCAAGGCACTTCCACGTGCTCCCTTTCCATCTTGGGTCACACTCCCTGCCCTCCAGCCTGCCATGATTTGGACCTCCTTGGACACATGCGCATAGCTCTGTTCTCTCCTGTGGCCTTCCCAGGGTCAGGGCTACACTGGCTCTGTCTGAATCTTGCCAAGTTCCCTCAGCTGGACTGCAAGCTGGCTTCATCTCTATACCCCTGTGGCTCCAGCAAGGCTGCAGCTGGGGACAGGTCCTCAAAACTCTTGCCCAGTCATGCAGGGACACTGGAGGTAACTGCATACACAGGCGGAAGTTCCCTGCCACAATCTGGGGTCTTACTTCCTTTCCACTGCCTCCTATCAAGTGTCAATTGAAAATTTCCTTCCTATCAATGTGATCACTGAATGTGTTTCTTCCATGCAAGAGCACAATGCAAGACGCAGCAATAATGATCTTAAAAATTAGAAAACTTCGTCTGGTGCATCTGAGGTTGGAGGTGGGAAGTCTGTCGTAAGATCCTGGGAAGAATTCTGTACAGTATTTTGGAGGAATGGGAGCGAGTGGGAAAGATAAGTTTCGCTCTGAGCTGAAAGAAGGCTGTGAGAGCTTGGCCCCACATCAGGTACCTCAGCCTTTATTCTCAAGATCCTCAGCTATCGAAGGAGGTTCAGTTATGAATTTCAGGAGAGGCCTTAAGGAATGGCCTCTGAGAAAGAGAATGACAGCCACAGGACAGTGAGGAAGCTGCTGCCGTATCCATGTGGCAGGAGACTGGGCTGAAACTAGAGGGTAGCACAGAAACAGCATGAAGCAAGCTGATCCTCAGGCTGTGCTCAGCAGGGGTGTTCTCAGCTTCCAGCCCCATCAGCTGTGCAGATGACAATGTCATTTACTGAGGCTGAACAGCTGGAGGACAAGTAGACTCTGTGGGATGGTCAGTTTTTCTTGCCTGTGGGACATTCAAAGGCAATTAGATGGCTGAGTCCAGAGCTCAGGACCATGTGGAGGGCTCTGGTTTAGCTTTGGGAACCAGGCAAGGCTATCTGAAACCACAGGAGAGGAGATGACTACCTGGGGAGAGGGCAAAGTGAGAAGGAAAGAAGGCTTGGGTGGAACTGAGGGAGCACCAGGGTCTCAGGGACAGGTGTTCAAGATAGATACGATTCCATGGCATTTGTAAAGGCTCGGTAAGGACAACTATTCAGAGCCATCGCCACAAGTACCAGGACAGCTGCAACAGGGTCTTACAGTGGGGGAGAGACTGGGCTCAATTCCAAACAGCTCACAGGCAAGAGGGGACTGATAGCCAGCCCAGGAACCAGCTGGGGTCCAGTGGATGGAAAACGACTCAGAGGAAACATCAGGGGTCAAGGAGGTTGTGGTCAAACAACCTAACTGGTAGAGGATGAAGACTTGATCAAATATACAGAGTGATCCTATCTTGAGGGTGGTGGCTCTGGCTAACCTAATTTGCTCGAACTGGATCTTACCCGGAAGTGCACAGATGGGTGTAGGGGAAGGCTCAGGGCCTGGCTAAAGTTTGGCCAAGCAAAGAATCCCTGTCACAGGAGACTGGGAGGCACAGACGGAACAGACACCCTGGTGATAGACACCACTCTGACCTAGGAAGGTTCTGCTGAGGCTCTGTGGTCCCAGGTTAGGGGCAATCCAGGCCCGACGTTGAACAAGTAGAGTGACCAAAGTCCCAACTAGTCCACACTTCAAGGCTGGACTTTGGAGCCGGGTGCACAGTTTCCCACAGTTCCTGGAAGATGGGAAGTGCAGTCTTCTGGGGCTGACTCCTCTCCCTCCAACCCCCAAATCAGGGACAAACCCACCTCCATCAGGTTAGTCCCCATTCACCACACTCTCACGTAGCCCGCTGTAATTTTTCAGGATGAAATGGAGCCACTTGGTAAGTACGTGCCCTTTTACTCTCTGCTGCTCTTCCCCACTCAGCCCCAGGAGCAGCCCTTGGTGCACCAACACTTGAGGAGAGAGGACAGGAGGGAGGAAAGAACTCAAAGAAGAAAGGGAAGGAAGGCAGTGGCCCACTGTGTCTATTTGGTTCCCTGGACTAACAGCAGCGGTGAGCCCCAGCATGGATGCTGTGCCACAGCTGGGTGAGCAGAGCTGGGTTCTTCAAGGCCTCTCATTGACTGCACTCCAGTGAGCCATTAAGCTAAGCATCAGCCATGTACTAGACACCACAACTGTGATTTGATATATGCCATCTAATCTTCACCACAGCCCTATGACTTAGGTATGATCAAGATCATTTTAAAGAAAAATGGGCCTCTGAGAGATTAACTTGCCCAAAATGTTTCTGGCCTCATTCAAATGTTAGTGTTTTTCCCCATACACACTTAGGGCTGCCAGATAAAATACAGAATGCCCAGTTATATACGAATTTGATAAACAATGAATAATTTTTAGCATACGTATGCCCTAAACATTATATGGACTTACACTACAAATTAAAAAACATCTTTCTTTTATCTGAAACCCAAATTTAACTAGGGGTCCTGTTACTATTTGCTACTATTTGCTACTATACAGACTACAAATAGTCTGCTACTATTTGCTAAATCACAGTACCATGCCAAAGTATAACGGACTGGTTCAGGGCCTAACGCTAGCATTCAAATGGTTCTTCTTAATCACTCACTTCCTTGCCCACCCGAGTTTCTAAAATCATGGAAAATGCAGTGGTTGGCCAGCTGCAAGGCCAGATGTAATTTGGAGGGAATTTCATTACCTCTAGCGACTAAGGCACTTTCTTTCTCCCTGACATGTCTGGGAACTTCCCAGAAGTCCCCCCACCACATGGAAGGCCTTGTCACTCTGTTCCTATGACTATGCCCGAATGCCAATCACCACCAACCCACCAGCCCTATAATTCTGATGTGTGTGTCACCTTCCCCCAGAGATACCCAGAAATATCTGGAAATACTTTTTCCCTAGAGAGCGGTGGTATCATATAATAAGAGTTGTTTGTTGGTTGCTTTGTTTATTTCTTCCTACTTTATGTTTTTATCACCTTTTTGTGTCAGCCTCAATGCCTTTGCCTGTCTTTCTTGCTATCATAAAATCTTCTGACCATTTCCCTATTAGAATTCCTGCAGGCATTTGTTTCATGATCATGCTTTATTCTGTACATGCATTACACAATATATGCTCCTTTTCTCTTTCCCCTTTTTAGTTAGTGAAAGAAAATTGAAATTAAACACACACGCAAGCCAGAAGCACACTCCCAAGCCTGAGGCTTTTGGGCCATTTCTTCACCATCCCTGCCTGTATGCTATTAAATGGTTTCTGAGTTTCTTGTGTCTAAGAAGAAATGGGCTGGAGAAAAAAAGTACCCTGTTCCTGGCATTTTATTTGATGTGAGAATAGGAGAAACACCACAGGCATAAGTTAAACAACTTTAACTTGCGTTCAACCTATGTGCTGATTGTCAGTCCTTTACATTTATAAAGTACTGTATTTTTAAAAAAACAAGGGGTTTGAATAAAGCAAATTACAAACAAGACCATATTTCCCCCAGTCCCCAAGCTCTGTTTTGGGATCCAGTAACTGGGGCTCTTGGCCCTAACATAGGGGCCTGGCTTCTGAGATGGGCACTGCCTTCCCCTGCAGCCTGTCAAATCACATGATTGGATAATATAGCTCCTCCCCTAAAAATCCTACATCCATGGCTTTTTTCCTTTATCCTAATATAATGTTACTGGTGCTCCAATCACTGATGGTGGCATCTTCAATGAAGCCACTTAACATAGCACATGGTGCAGTGGTTGAGAGGACTATGTGGAGTCAAATGCTGGTTCAGCCACCTATTAGCTGTGACACACCTTAGGCAGATTATGTAACTGAGCCTGCTCCCCTCATCTGATGACATGAGGTCCTTAAGGTAGAAAAGAGAAGATTCAGAGAGACAGATGCACAGGGCACTTGGAGTGCTTAATGGGTTTTCATCACTTTTTTCTTAGAATAATCTCTTTCAAATACTATTTTCTTCATTATGCAATTTAAACTTCACAGAAAGACATTTATAGTTAAGTTTCCTAGACTTTGATATTTTTCTGTTTGGGTAATCAGAGTTTTTCCCGGTGTGATTTAGTACCCTAGTTGCCCCATAGTCATATAAATTAAATCTTAATAAACCTTGGTAGATAGAATGAAAGAGAACCAAACTGAGATTCATAATATACATGTCCCGTGTCTCAACTGTGATAATAACTATCCACAGGGCCTCAAGCAATTTGCTCCATCTTCTTAGATCTCACTTTAACTATTTATAGTGAGGAAAGATGTTTAAATCACCCTTGCTGCTGTTTCCAACATTAAAATCTACATTCTCTGAAGTTTCAGGACAAGAAGATTATAACTACCCTGTATCTGTTTAAAAAAAAAAAAAAAAAGTCAATAATGCAGAGAATGTTACACTAAAGAGATTACCTCCATCAAGACCACGTTGTTTAAAAAAAAAAAACACTGTAATTAGAAACTTAAAGTAGTGACTAAATTGCTAAAAACAACTAGTGAACCACAGGAATGTGTCTGTGAAACTTGCCCGTCGGGTAATTCATGTTATTTTTGCGCCCACATCCAGTAATGCCCACTAGTCTAGTAAGGTCTGGTTGCTGGTATAAACAGAAATCAGGGATTCCCCCTGAAACTTCTCCTGGGGAGTGAAACATCTAACCTTCCAGTAGACGTAGTGCAGTGTTCCCAACCCCATGTCCAATGACATCGCATCTGTAGCTTGAAGTCACACCTTATTACATGTTTAATTTGATACAAATCAAACTACACAAATTCCAACCAAAAATTGGAACCTATCTTGAATTGGTTTTCCCCTTTAAGGGCTCCTTTTTTTTTCAGACAGAGTCTGAAGCTATCACCCTGGGTAGAGCACCATGGTGTCATAGCTCACAGCAACCTCCAACTCTTGGGCTCAAGTGATCCTCTTGCCTCAGTTTTTTTTTTTTTGTTTGTTTGTTTGTTTTTGTTTTTTTTTTTTTCCATTTTTAGTAAATACAGGGCTCATTTTTGCTCAGTCTATTCTCAAACTCATGAGCTCAAGCAATCCCCCTACCTCGGCCTCCCAGAGTGCTAGAATTACAGGCATGAGCCACTGCACCCAGCCAAGGAGTCCTTTATAGGACTGACCATCAAGTTGAAGCAGAATTTATTCTAATTCTATACACACACACAAATAGTATGTGTATAGATATGTATTTGTATATATGTGTATATGGACACATATTGGAAATTGTTATAATAAATATTTTATAGAAGAACAAAGGCCTCATTAGAAGTGAGAACCAGGACAAATAAATAAATGCTACATATTCAGAGCACATTCAATGGTCTTCCTTATTGTATGCCTAGCCTGGTCTTATGCTTCCATTTCTAAATTTCTCTTCGTTATTTACTGATTCATGGGTTCTTTCTAGCTTCCTTTCACATTCACTCTCCTTGTTCTGGGAAGAACATCTGTATGCTGTGTCGTTATGGCACTGAGGCCCGAGGTGAGCCTTCACACACGCACACAATCCCTGAGCAGAGAGGTGGTAAAGTGACAAAGAGATATTAGGTGAGGATGAGATGAAAGCAGAAGTCACAATATTAACACCCCAAATGATATAATTTAAAGATATTTAAAAGTTTTTTAAAGCATTAAGCATAATAAAAATCATGTCACAAACATATATTACCCCCAAAATTACAGCAAAATTTAACATATTCCTTTCAGAATTAGACGATGCCATAGAAAAAAAAGTAACATAGAATATTCTCTTGTCTTAATCCAACAAAATTAGAATGATACAATAAAAGAATCTCCAAAAATAGTTCAACTGCTTAGAAGCGAAAATACACATTTTTTTTTTTTTTTTTTTTTTTTTTTGCAGTTCCTGGCCGGGGCTGAGTTTGAACCCGCCACCTCTAGCATACGGGGCTGGCGCCTTATTCCTTTCAGCCACAGGCACTGCCCGCTAAAATATATTTTTCTAAATAATGCCTTTAATAAAATTAAAAATCAAATTTAAAATTGTGTTTAGAAAGCAATCAAATAATATTTTAGACCAAAACAGAAATATAGATAAAGTAAAAGTAGAGAGAATTCATAAAGAGATAAAGTAAAATTAATACAAATAATAAGCAAAAAAAATGGGTACATCTTAAAGGTAATTATTTGGAAAGATTGTGAAAATAGATAATCCTTATGTGGGCCTAATTAAGAAAAAAAAGTAAAAATACAAAGGAATAGAAAAAATGCAGGCATTATAAGTAAGGAGTATGCAATGAAGTTAATACCTAGAAAAAAACTAGTTATTTTCTAGGCAATATAAAATTTCTAAAATTTCCTCTATGAAGAAAAAAATTATATTAATAACACACCACTACCATAGAAAAGATTCAAAGAGTGATTAAAGACCTACCAGTAAAAAAAGTCTAGGGCTAGTTGGCTTCAAAACTGAGTCCTATCTAATATTTTTTTAAAGTTAACTTTAATGTTATATATACTTGTCTATAGTATATAAAAAGAAGGAAATTTCCCTAACTCATTCTCTAAAGGGAGTACATTCTTAATATCAAAATTCAGTAAAATTAGTTGCATTACCCAAGGAAACCTTGTAGATAAATACAACTTATGAATAAAAACGTTGCCAAGATTCTGAATCGAAGACTAATAAATGAAATTCATAGTATCTCTATGAATAACAGAGTATGATCAAGTCAGGTTTACAAGAATGACCCGGTGCTCACTACTAGGGAATGCATCAGTATAATTCACCATACCCACAAGATCATAGAAGCATACTAATTGAAAAGGAAAAACCATCTCTAAAAATGAAACGGCCATTTCTACCAAAACTTCCATTAAATAAGAATAGAAATTGAATGCTTAATATATAATAGAAGATCCTTCCCAAAATCCAGCCACTAACATCGTATAAATGAAGAAAGACTAAAGTCATTTCCACTAAAATCAGGAACAAGCCAGGGTGCCCACCATCACCAGTATTATCCAGCATAGCTTTAGTGAGCAGGAACAATGAAATAAGAAAACAAAACAGTCCATATAAATATGGAAGTGGAAAGATACGTTTTCTTCTTTTTTCATAATGATACAATTCTATGCACATAAAATTTAACCCTTTGAAGAGGAAAAATACCATTAGAATTAACTGAAGAATTTGGTAAGGTATCTATACATAATATAAGATAAACATAGAAAAATCAATAACTTTTACTATACTGATATTAAAAGTTAAAAATGAATTTTGGGAAATGTTTAACTCATAAGAGGAAATAACTCTATAAAATTGGACAAAATTCAGTAAGAAATATTATTCAGGCTATGTGAGAAAAGCTGTAAAATACTGAAGGATATAAAATAAGGTCTGAATAAATGGAAAAATATATCATGTTCTTAAATAAGGTGATGTAATATTCTAAAATGTCAGTTTCTAGAAACTAATGTATAATACAATTACAACTTTAATTCTTTTGGGTTTAGGAGGAATATAGATTGAATAAAGTTATCTTAAAGTTCGCATGAAAAAATCTTACTGGTAGCAAAGGAAAAAGTTTTAAAGATGTGAAAAGTGGGAACGTTGCTTTACCAGCTACTAAGAATCACTATAACACTACAATCAAAATAAATGATATTGGTATTGAGATAGAAAAACAGGCTAATGAAACAAAACAGAGAATGTAGAAACAGATCTCAATTTATATGAGAGTTTAATAAATGGCACAGTTGGTATTTCAATTTGGTGGGTAGAGTTTGATTTATTAAATAAATGATGCTGGCACAAATGGCTCTCCATCTGGAATAAAAGAGAATTGGAACACCACCCCAGGCTACATATAAAACTAGCCCTACAGGAAGCAAAGATTTAAGTATAAAAAAATTCAATTAACAATAATAGCAGTTTAGAGTAAATTTTAGTATAATACACATATGACCTAGACAAGAGATAGCTCTTTCAGCAATCAACCAAAAAGGGGGTAAAAGGAAGAGCCCAGATGATACACAGGTGGGAAAAAATATATATATATGTATCTATATTTATAATACATAATTGACTACAGAGAAAAATGTAAATATGTAAGGTATAGTACAAATAAAATCAAAAGACAAATGATGCCCTGGGGGAAAATATCGTAATACACATTATAAAGGGAACTATCTGTAGATAAAGGCAATTATCCATGATGTACATGGAGCTTTTAACCAATTGTTAAGAGACATACAGTGCACAAGTGAAATGGGCAAAGGAAATTAGGTGATTCACAGAACATATCCAAATGGCCAGCATGCATGAAAAGATGCTCAGCTCCCTTGGTAGTCAGGAAAATGAAGGAAAGTAACAAGACACCACTCTCAGTAAGGAAAAACATTTTGAACACAGTAGCACTCTACCAGCAGGGAAGTTGGTAAAGCATCCTCTCACAGATTTCGGGTGGAAATGTCAGCAGTGACCGCCCTGCTGCAAAAACACTCTGACAATATCTATTCAAATAAATGGGAAGAAATACGTGTCATTCCACCCAGTGATCCCATTTCCAGAAATCTTGTCTACAAAAATAAAAGCATCAGTGGATTAAAGACTTTCTTAAAGTCAATCACAGTAATATTCATAGTAGCCAAAAGTTAAAAAAGGAAAAGACTAATTCTGTATTTAAAAAGATACTTGAATAAATTGTTAAGGTGTACGATGAAATACTATACAGTCGTTAGAAAGAATGAGTTGTTTAGCACCTTTCTGTATAATAGGCCAATCTGCAAACAGCCCAGGTGTCTATCAACAAGAGAATGAAGAAACTAAGGGTGGTATATTCATAAAACGGAATACTGCTCAGGGGAAAAAAGGGAGCACAAACACCTAACACCGCAACCCTCTGGAAGCAATTCAAAAATACTGTATGAAAGAGGCCTCACACAACAATATATTCATATATATATATATATATATATATACACACACACACATATATATCTATATGCAGAGCATATTCATATATACTTGCATATATGTATACAGATATATATACAGAGGGTGGCAAAAAGGTGTACACATTTTAAGAAAGGGAGAAACTATTAAAGTTATAATATTCAATATTTACTGATAATGCACATTATACATTATAATTGTACATTGTGCCTTATAAATCTTGTAATTGCAGAAGTCAAATGTGACCTGAATGTTGCAATTTTAATACACTGATTTTCTTTTCTTAAATGTGTATACATACGTATATGAATATATATATATACAGTATATGCAATATATATAAGAAATATATATAGGTACACACAGTCTATATGAATATATACAGAGTATATACAGTATACATGCAACTTTTGGGATAATAGTGATGCTCCATACCTCAATAAGGATCTGGGTAACATAGATGTGTGACTTCATGAAAACTCATCAAGTGATACACTCAAGGTTGGTGCTTCAGAATACATGTAACACTTAACCTCAAAAGAAAAAATGAATATTGAACATTAGCCAATGGCATGCTTGTAAAGTATTTAGGGGTAAGTATACTGATATCTACAACTTTCTTTGAAATACATCAAAAAAAATAAGATGGAATAGATGGTTAGAGGGATGGATAGATGGAAAATGAGATATAGTAAAAGGTTCATGGTAGACGATGGTGGATATAAGGCTGTTTTCTGTAAAATTCTATCTTTTCCGTATGTTTAACATGGTTCATAATGCAAGGGTGGGGGGAATCTGTTAGATTTATAACAAATGGCCTGAGATATGTCTGTAATGAGACATGCAAGATGTAACAAAAATACATGCAATAAGATTCTATTTCTGTAAAATAATGGCAAAAATACATTCGTGTATATTTATGGATAGCTGCCCAAATAACCCCATATAGTTGTAAGAACATGAAGACAATTACATAAAGATTAGGGCAGCAGGGCTAGGGGTGGAGAGCAGGAGGTAAGAGGTGCGAGGTGAGGGCAGAATTAAGAGGGAAGAACACCCATGTACATAAAGGCAAGAGGATGGGCCCCAGCACACCCATGTCAGCTTGGGCTAGCATAATTCCAGTAGATTTTATTTTTCTTATGATTCTCCACACTGTTTAAAAAATTATTTCTGCAATGATTATCATTTATGTAAGTAAAAAGCTATTTTTATTTTAGATAACCATAAAACCAAACAAACAAAAGGAAATTTTATATTCTTATTCTTAAAGGGGCCCTGGAAATCATCTTAGCCCCTGGCCCCCAGAAAAGCAGGACCTGCCCCTGCCTACAGGGAGAAATTGCTCGTGTCTTCCCAGCTCTGTGCTACGACTGGCACAGACTCCACTCAGGAAACAGAATAACTGACTACCAAGGGTTGCTTTCCACGTTTTCCAACAAGCCGTAACAGGAATAGCCAGGAAACCTGCAGAAAGCCAGCTTTGCCCAGCTCCCCAAAGGCATTTGCAAGCCTGGGGTTCATGGGCATTCGCAGCTACAGTCTGAGGGGCTCACCCTGCAGACATGACATGGAGCTTTTAACCAGGCAGCTGCACAGCTCACGGTATAACTGTCCCAGATGAGTCTGCCAGGTCACCACAGATGAAAGAGAGCGCACAGAAGCCAGCTGATAAGGGACTTATCCCAAAGGAAGACCATGAGGATGCATCACATGGGCAGTAGTGACCTGTGGGCCCACAGCAGGGCTCTGTTACCACCACTAAGCCCAGGGGCAAGGGCAGGCAGTCTTTCCAGGCCTGGAGACAGTGGGTTCCGGGGAGGGACTTCCCAAACAACGCTGAGACCCACCTAGGAGAGCAGCCCCCTCATACTACTCTGGGAGGGAGTGGGGGCCCAGGGCTGCAGGTTTCTGGAATACCTACGCCCACAGCAGGGTCCTGCCTGGGTCCCCTCCTTACAGAGAGACTCTAGCCTGCCAAGCAGCTGCTCTCTTTCTTCCCTCCCAAACCCAAGGGACACAGAAAAGAGCCAAACTGACCCCACAAATGCTGCGTGGCGTTAAGCCAGAAGAATACGCCTTCCTTTCCTGCTTTCCCTCCTCTTAGGGAATCTCCAGTTCTCTAATGTGACCCATGGGTCAGAGTGAGGCTAGTGAGGGAGGCAAAGTTCAAGGAGGTGGCATTCTCAGGGAGCCAGAAGACACCGCACTTCTGGCCTCACTCTGCTCCAGGCCCTGTCCGGGAGCTGTACGTAAATACATCAGCCAGGTATATGGGGAAGAGGGTATCAGTAGACTACATCTGTAAGCAACAGCTCTTTATGCCCAGGTGACAGATGACAATGAAATGGCTCCATGAATGTCAGGGCAATCTGAGCACATGTTGTCCTTGGCTAAACAAGCTCAACAATGTAAAACAAGAATCTCAAATGCCACTCACATCTTCCCTAGTGCAAACAGGAACAACCTAGAGTATTCAAGTTGTTCATCCTGCTAGTCCACGTAGTATAAAAAGCAGAGAGAGGGAAGGAGGGAGGGGAGTGGGGCCTTGGTCTGTGCCACAGCTTCTGGGGGCAAGACATGATTGCAAGACGGACTTTACCTAACAAATGCAATCAGTGTAACCTGGCTTATTGTACCCTCAATGAATCCCCAACAATAAAAAAATAAAAAATAAAAAATAAATCACAACCCCATGTTCAAGAAGCAAATTGCTTAATGCTGCTGGCTGTGTGACCTTGGGCAAGTGACCTCACTGACCTGAGCCTCAGCTTCAACCATGAGATGAAGTTAGCCTTGGGCGGGGGGGGGAAGGGGAGAAGAGGTTGAAATGAAATAATACAATTAGTGTCTGGCACATAATTAGGAATCAACCGATGTTAGTGATTTCATTGCTGATTTATTATTTATTTTTGGACGAATATTTTAAAAATGTTTTTGCAGTCTTTCTACCATGTAAACTGGCTATCTAGACATTATGTTTCCACCACAGTGAATTACTGCCAGGAGAATGATGGTGATGTTTAAAGTAACTTTGGCTCACTGGATGGGATGTTTCCAGCTGTGATTAGCAGACACAAAACCACATGAACGTAACAAACAACATACTCATGAATGGTGTTTCTGCAGAAAATATAATTTCTTAACAAGAGAATGGTATTTATAGCAACTCAGTTTTTTGTTTTACTGTACCAGTTAGGAGCAAGAATTTTAATAATCTTTCTAAACATGACTTGCATAGCCTTGTCAATAATTAACTGTTCCACTTATCTAAACATTTGCTTGCCTTTGAACCTGGACTCAACAACCCCCCTGGTTGTTGAAGACCTGATCTGTCTGTCTCAGCAGTGACTGAATGGTGTTCCATACTGTATCTCCAAAGCCCACATAGTTCCTGACATGGAAAATGTTTGTATATTTTCCATTTAAAACATGCTGGAATTTGCTTGTTATTTTCTGATCAGCACCTGCTCTTGATTTATTCACCTCAGCCTCTGAGACCACAGTGGCCCCCCCATGCAAAACTTCCTCCTCACACTTCAGGGAACTGACTTCTATGGACATTGACAAACATCTAACCACATAATGCTCTCTGATAGAATGTTCTTAACAAGAATGCTGTCATAAGTCTTGCAAAGTAGGGTGGGGAAACCCTCCAAGGGCCAGGACTTGGAGCAAGCCCACAGCGGGGGTGTGGGGACAGATGGCCAGTGAGGGGCACATCCTTCTTTGAATTCAGGCTTACACATTGGCGAGTTATGGGACTGGGCTTCAGACCCAGGAGTCTTATACCTGGAAGTAAGAGTAACACCCCAACCCTAAAACTAGCCGACCCTTGAAGAACCCCCACCCTCATATAGTAATCTGTGTATAACATTTGGGTCTCCAAAACTTAACTATTAATAGTGATTATTGACTGGAACCCTTATCAATTAACATAAACAGTAGATTAATACACATTTCATGTATTATATGTATTAGACACTGAGTTCTTACAGAAAAGTAAGCTAGAGAAAAGAAAGTATTGTTAAAAAGACCATAAGGAAAAGAAAATATATATACTGTCCATTATGTGCAAGTGGTTCATCACAAAATCTTCATTCTCATCATCTTCACTTGTAGATTGAAGAGCAGGGGGAAGAGGAGGGGTTGGTTCTGCTGTCTCTGGAATGGCAGAGGCAAAAGAAAACCTGTGTATAAGCAGATCTGGGCAGTTCAAACCTGTGTCATTCAAGGGTCAACGGCTGCGATGTTCAGGAAGACCATGGGAATGGAAGGCGTGACCTCAGTGCCAAGTCCCACTCTCTTAGATGGAGAATATCTAGGCCCGGGCTTCTTAAGCAAAAAATGTTTTCCCTAAAATGAAAGCTACTTAAATATATTCTTTAAACAGGTGCATGTGCATAGAGGAGGATAGAAAGTGATCTCAATAGAATCAATTTCTCTTTTTTTATGAATTAAGGAAATATGAAAGAAGGGTTATAATCACTTGAAATGCTGAAGTAACAAGGAAAATTTTGCTTTGCCAAAATACATAAGCCAAGAAGGACCCCGTTTATTTTGTAACCTGCCTGAAACTATCAGAATCTTTTGGATCTATTATATTTGCAATTGAAAAGAAAATGGTACAAAGATAACTGGACAGCACCAAAAACAAAGCTATCTCAGAGCGTGTTATTTTAGCATCTGTAAAAGTTGCTCCTGCTTCCAGATTCAGATTAGGTTTTACAGCTTCCAGGAGAAAATTACGCAAGATGTTTGGCACGGACTTACCAATCAATGCTTGTATGTTAAAAGCAAGAGTAATGTATTAGCTTAGTAAATTCATTTTTATGCCAACAGGGGAAATGGTAATGCTGGCCTGAAATGGCCCCAGTGACTGATACTCTAATATAAAAGAAAAGTGATGCAATTCAGAGTTATAAAGGCTCTTGGTGATAAGAATAGCGGAGTAACTTGTTTGCTGCTTTGGCAAGACCTGGCCCTGAGTAAAATTACATAAACATCCTTTGTAAAACTTGTTACAGAGTCAGGAAACCAAAATCCAATCACTGTAATTGCAAAAGTATTTTCCACATTCTTAACAAAATCCAGAGATCGGGGTCAAGGATAATTATCATCCAAATTTATTCTGTTTACTTCAAACAAAACTTTGTATCTATCCATTGATTTAGGCCCACCTTGTTCCAAAGAGGACTTACTGTTAAATTTATTCTTTAAAAATATACAACCTGTCTTGATTGAAACCTGAGTACACATGGCACAATTAAAGAGTGCTTAGATTTTTCAAAGACTCAGCCTCTTCGGAAAGAGGCATCTGTAGGAGATAGAGTCCATGTTTGAGAACAAGTTGTGGCTCTCCCTAGCTGTCACCCATTTCTTTTTTCTTTTCTTTTTTTTTTAATTAAATCATAGCTGTGTATATGAATGTGATCATGGGGCACCAGGCACTGGTTTTATAGACCGTTTGACACATTTCATCACACTGGTTAACATAGCCTTCCTGGCATTTTCTTAGTTATTGTGTTAAGACATTTACATTCTACATTTACTAAGTTTCACATGTACCCTTGTAAGATGCACCGCAGG
>CAUYPK010111745.1:0-27894 GCA_963574355.1 Loris lydekkerianus | reverse complement strand
TGTTTAATATATTACTGTTAAAATTATATGCTTTTGTGTGAGTGTTTGTCTGTTTTGGCAGGTCACTGCGTGGTGTGGCTCTCTGACTCTCACAGTTTAAAATTTTGGCTCTTTGTGTCGAACTTGTTCGCCACCCCTGCTCTAGAGCATATGAACATTTCATGGGCTCCTAGTAGAGAGGCTAGATTACTATGTAATCTATCACGGATTAAACACCAGCGGCAGGGTCCAATGAGATACATTTGGTTACAGAGAAACGACATTCAGTCTCCTGGATCCTGCATTCCTGGGCTGGGATTCACGTCCCACTACTCGATACAAACATATGTGCCTGTGATTTCCTAAGCAGCCTTCTAGATTCAGGTTAATAGTTCACATTTTGTGAAGTCGTCTAGTTCTCTTATTTCCTTCTTTATTCCCACTGTTCCAACGTCCATCTATTTCTATTACACGATGCAGTTCATTTCACAACATTGTTGCCTGGATGTCTAACATGCTATGAGTTGTCAAGTCCTCTCTCTGATCATCATCTGACTTTTAGACCTTGGGTTTTCTCATTTAGTACCAAGAAAAACCACACAGGAACCTCTCCACAAACATGTCTGGGATTTATTACCTTTTCATATGTAAACTGTTTTGCAATATTTTACTTTATTTTATTTTTTGCAGTTTTTGGCCGGGGCTGGGTTTGAACCCGCCACCTCCTGCATATGGGGCTGGCGCCCTACTCCGTTGAGCCACAGGCGCTGCCCATGCAATATTTTAGATAATGTGAAATTTTGTAAAATGTTAACAAGGGCAGGATGACAAGTCATAGGAAGTGGAGAGGTCTAGCCAAGCCATGCTAGTAAAGGTCACTTAGCTTCCTGGCAGAGAGAGCAGAAAGACAACAGGAAATCGAAGAATTTCCATCCAGTAAGGAGTGCCACCTAACTAGAAATGGCCACTATGTCCTGATTCTCAACTAAGAGGCATTTATTACATGGCATTTTAGTGGGATGGAAGTTCATGATAAATTCTTAGGATGTCTCCCTAAAAGCAGCAAATGTATAAGGTAACATCAGGATTTCGAGTACTTCTCCAGATGAAACACAAGGCAGGTGCAAGAGGCCATGTTTGCACGGGAAGAGTTAATGTCCTAGGGTACATGTGTATCTTTTTCTTGAGATCAGATAAAAAAGGGAAAATTAGAGCCTATCAGGAAATAAATGGCTGGTCTGTTCTTATCCTTCTGGGCAGCAATTGTCTCTGTGGGTTTTCTGGTGGGAATTTGTCAAGTGTAGATGCTCTGTCTTGTTGATGGAAAGACAACCCACATGCTTTAGAATTTAGGCATTTATGTGGCAAGGCTGACATTTGATAAAATAATTAAGAGCTGAACGAGTGTTTCTTATCCCTGGAGGTCTGCTATACTTAATACCTTCAGGCAGGGCCAAGACTTTTCTCAAAGAACCTTTTTAGAAAAGCATACGTGCTTTAACAAAATGTGAAATAAATCCTCATGTTTCCTATTGTTAAGAACAGACAGGATGGATGTAGCTGAGGTGGCGGAGGTACCATAGGTTCCCAGAAGTCTGTCTTTCCCAGTACCATGACCTCAGTAGACTGTTTCATTATTCACCATGATTCCATCACTCACGAGTCTATGAATTAGATTTTTTTTTTGACAAATTTGATAGGTAGTAAACTTATACATGCTTACCTTTCACATAAAAGTTCATATATTTTGTTCGCAAGCAATTTTTTCTTGAAATAGGTATGTCATTCCTATAACTAGAAGGTTTTAATGTGAACATTTGGCCCATTAAAATGATGCAGCATTCACAGGTTTATTGTGTCAGAGCAGAGGGAGAATGTGTTTGTCCTACCTCCTAACCAAGGAAGAACTCCAATAAGTTAAAGTACAACAGAATTCCTCACACAGACGTGTACACAAACAAAACGATGTAGAAATATTTCCAATATTATTCTTAAACATGTTCAAATTTTTTAAATGGGAAATACTATTGTTAAAAATAAGATTTCTTGGGAAAGAGGGTTAAAACCAACGTGGATTATCTTCTGAAGGCATAAGAGATGTTTTACTAACATAATTCCAGTGGTATTTAGAGATTGATGTCAGTCCTCTTATTTAACATCTGCCATAATTTTAGATTTTTTTTCCTTTTAAATAGATTTTATTTTTGATTCAGTTTTATGGAAAAATTAGAGTTCCCATATGCCTCCTATGCCACCCCCATCCAACAGGCATAGCCTTCCCCATTGTAACATCCTGGCCAGAGTGGTACATTTGTTGCCAATGATTAACCTACATAGATACATATTTACAACCCCAAATCCATGGTGTTATATATTTCCTGGGTTTAAAAAAATACATAATTGCATGTACTTGCCCCTATAGTATCATAATTTAAAAGTTTCACTGTCTTAAAAATTCTCCATGCTCCGCCTAGCCACCCTTCCTTCCACCCCCCAACCTTTGGACACCATTACTCTTCTTACCAAATCCATATATTTTTCTTTTCTAGACTGTCATCTAGTTGGAATCATACAGTATGTAGCATTCAGATTAACTTCTTTCACTTTGTTGTATGCACTTACGTTTCCTTGGAGCCTACGCATGGGCTTTTAGCTCATTCATTTCTTTTTAGCACGGAATCATATTCCATTGTCTGGTTATCCCAGAGTTTATTTGTCCACTCACCCGCTGAAGGACCTCTTGGTTGCGTCGAAGTTCTAACAATCATGAATAGCACTGCTAGAAAGCATCAGAGTGCTAGTTTTTGTGTTGACATCATTTTTCAACAGACCTGGGTAAATACTAAGGAGCAGGATTTCTGGATCACACGGTTTTGTGCAATTTGCCAAAGTACCTTCAAGAGTGGCTGTACCATTTTGCATTTTCACCAGCACCAAATGAGAGTTTTTATTGCTCCCCTTGCTTGCCAGCGTTTGGTGCTGTCTGTGTTTTGGGTTTCTGCCAGGCTAATGGGGCGTAGCGGTACCCCGTTGTTGCTTTACTGCGTGTTTCCCTGATGACATAGGATGTGGAGTGTGTTTTCAAACGCTTATTTGCCATCTGTGTATTTTCTCTGATGAGGTGTGTGCTCAGGCCTTTGGCTCATTTTTAAAATCAGGCTGTTCATTTTTTTATTGTTGAGTTTTAAGGGTTCTTTGTATATTTTGGATAACAGCCCTTTGTCTGACACTTGCTAATATTTTCTCTTAGATTCTGGCTTGCCTTTTGATTCTCTTGACAATGCCTTTCATGGAGCAGAAGTTTTCAGTTTTAACAAAATCCAGCTTCCCATTCTTTTTTTTCCGTCATAGGTTTTGCTTTAGTGCTGCATCTAAACAGTCACAGCCCTACCTGTGGTCATCTAGCCTTTCTCCTGCTATCTTCCAGCTTTGCATTTTACATCTATATAGACGTACATCTATATTCCATTTGAGTTAACTTGTGTGAAGGGTGTATGGTCTGTGGTCTGTGTCTAGATTAATTTTTTTTTTGTGTGTGTGTGGATATCTAGTTGTTCCTATACTATTTGTTGAAATGACTTATCTTTTTTTCTATTGCATTGTCCTTGCCCTTTTATCAAAGATCTTCTAGCTACATTTACGTGGGTCTATTTCTGAGCTGTCTATTCTGCACCATCCATCTATTTGTCTCTATTTCTGCCGATACCATCCCGCCCTGATTCACAGGGTGGGCTATTTTCAAAGAAAAGAAAAAGTGTTATAACAACACAATAAAATGAAAGGTTTACTGAAGTAGAAATTTTTGTAAGGTTTCTCAAATGTTAATATGTATTTACAATTAGAATAATTTTTTTAATATGAAAACAAGAAATTACATGGGCTTCTTATCTTCTATCTAATATTCTAATGATCTTCTCTTCCATGTCAAAATGCTGTGAATGGTACTTGTCTATACTTTCTGTTCTCCAATTCATCTCGTGCTTGCTTTCCTAATGGTTTGTTCTGAAAAACTTCGAAATACAAAAGGTAGAGGATAGAATAATTGATAAAAATATCTAAGCCTCCACTTAGAACCCCCTATTTTATTTTCCATTTCCTCTCTCCTCCCCCCTCTCTGTCTCCCTCCTTCCCGGCCCTCCCTCCCTTCATTTTACTACCTAATCCAAGTTAGGGGTGGGAAGGATAATTGAATTTCCTGTGAGCATGGGATTGGGAATCTGGGCCATAATGGAGTTCAAAACCATTTTTTAGAGTTTCAGGTCACATCTATAACCACGAGCAAAAGAATTGTTTAGGGATTTCTGCTGAGGTGGATAAGCAAGATCCTTCCAGCATTTTGAAAGCCCCATTTTATTTTTTAATTATTTTTAATTATTATTATTTTTTTAACTTTCAGATTAATATGAGGGTACAAATGTTTAGGTTACATTGTTTTCATTTCTAAGGTAAAGTTCAAGTTATAGCTGAGCCTGTCCCCCAGGGGGCGCTGCTGAGCACCCTTGCACTGTGCACATCAGGTGAGATCCCCACAATCCCCCTCTTCGCCCCTCACCTCCCCCACCCCTCCGCTGGACTAGATTTGTGTTTTTTCTTTTGTGTGGGTGTGTAGTTGTTTAATATGTTGGTTTCTTATTAGTATTGAGTACATTGGATACTTCCCCCTCCTTCTTGAGATTCTTTTCTTAGAAGGATGTATTTCAACTCCATCCAGGTAAACACCAATGATGTAAAGTTTCCATCTTTTTTTTATGGCTGAATAGTACTCCATGGTATATGTACACCACAGTTTGTTTATCCATTCATGGGTTGATGGGCACTTGGGTTGGTTTCAAATCTTGGCAATTATGAATTGAGCTGCAATAAACATTGTGGTGCAAATGTCCTTGTGAAAAAATGATTTTTTTTTTTTTTTCCTTTTGGGTAGATACTTAGTAATGGGATTTCAGGGTCAAATAAGTGGTCAACTTTTAGTTCTTTGAGAATTCTCCATATCTCTTTCCAGAGAGTTTGTTTTAGTTTGCAATCCTATCAGCAATGCAAAAGTGTTACCCTCTCTCCACATTTATACCAGCATCTGCAGATTAGTGATTCTATGATAGGGAAAGCCCCATTTTATTCCAGAAGGTTCCTATGTGCTTGAAGGGGAAAGAAACCAGAATTTAAAGAGTAGCCCAGAGGAGCATGGGTGTAATTGCTGGTTTCCCATGTTTTTAAGAACACTATGAATATTTAAAAGAGAACAGATGATCAACGAATTCAAGTAACCAAGAATGAGGAGGGCGAGAGGATTGACTGAGGATGGAAGCACAGAGGTGAACAGGATGGGATTCCTCAAAAGACCTCAGGAAACACACATTCTGGGCTGGCTGAGATTCAGGGGGATGGCTCTGCGTAGAGAAATTAATTTTTGAATACAGAAAATAAATTTATATTTATTGATCAAGTGAGCTTACAGATGGAGATTTCACCAGCTACTTTTATCTGGATCATGGTATTCGTTCATTAATGGAAGTAGATAAGAGTTTTCAAAATCAATGCTTAAACATCCCAAGAATAAAGGAACTTTTTAAAGGACTTGTGTCTCAAAATCTCACTAAATGTTCTGATTTCTGTTCCCAAATTGTTTCCAGTTCTTGAAGATAAACACACATGATTTGACAAAGACGTAAACATTGCACAGATGCAGCATTGAAATCTGATTGTTATCTTAACTTTACATTGTAAACATTCTGCATGGGAACTGTCTTCAGACTGTTCACTGTGTACTCCCTGCCACAGACTGGAATCTCTTTAATCACATTTTGCAATTTTTAGCTGTAACAAAGAATGCTGCAAAGGGTATTTAACATTGACTTATAACATTCACGTGGCTTATCTTTTATTCCTATTCCTTAGTGATTATGTTTAGCATAAATTCTCAGGAAAGCACATTTTCCTAATTTCGATTGACTACTGTTATGGTTATTAGTTTGTACAATACTTGGCTTTATTTGTTGTCATTTATATTGTTTCCATAGTTATATTGCACTGAAAATGTCAATAGTCAGTATTATTATTATTGTCATCATTATTATTATTGTTCTGAGATGGCATCTCATTTTGTCACCCCAGGTAGAGTGCTGTGGTATCATAGCTCACAACAACCTCAAAGTCTTAGGCTCAAGAGATCCGACTACAGGTGCCCACTGCTACACCCAGTTAGTTTTCCTATTTTTAGTAGAGATGAGGTCTCACTCTTGCTCAGGATCCACCTGCCTCAGCCTCCCAGAGTGCTAGGATGTGAGCCTCTGTGCCTGGCCTGGTATTATTATTTTAAATATTTCCATATTAAGCGAAATCTTTAAATGTTGAAGAAGCTTAAACCATGGTGCCCAAGGACACCAGTGTAGATCACGATGGTGCATATTTTTATCTATAATAAAAAGAAAAAATAAATTAAAAAAAAAAAAGAAGAAATGTACAAACGAGAAAGCAGTTAGTGAACAACATTTTAAGATAAGGAGAAAAAATACAGCAAGGCAAAAGATGATAAATTTAAATGTACTAATTTGTTTTTCTGGACATAGGTATAGAATGCTTGAAGTTCATACTGAAAGATCCTGTCTCCATTTAAAAACAAGTGTTTATCTTTACTACTTGGCTCTTGGGTATGTAGAAACAGAAGAAAAGTCAGGTTTACTCTTTTTATTATTTTTAGTGGGAAAAATATCTTATCTTGGGTAGAATTTCTCAAGAGAAATAACTTAATAAACAAACAAAATGAGATAACAACTTTCCCTTACCCTAAAATTCTTCACTCTGAAATTGATGAATGAGGGAAAAAATATTAGAAATAGATTTATAGACTGCATATTATACTGACATATCAAACACAATACATGCAAATTTTAAAAATGTCCTAGTCTTGCATATTAGTGGATTTGTATTGGCTTGTTTTCAATATCTTGCCTGAAATAACATCAGTTCATTACCACATTGGAACTGTTTTGGAAACTGAACTGTCATTCTTGTTCTTTCCTGGAAGACACAGGACCTTGGAGTTTGTGGACCTGTCAGTCTAAATGGTTCTTTAATGAATGGGTGATTCAAAGGAGAACATATAGGAAGAAATTGATACTGCTATTGATCATTACTTGCTTTTCATTCATAAACTAGAAAGGGACATTGTTACTGATGCGGGTGTTTCCTCAAATTGTTTGCAATTTCCTCAGCGTTTCATAAATGAGTATTTTCAGATTGGAATTATTAAATAAATTGTTGTTCTTGAGAGGAAAAACCCTAAAATGTCTTAATTTTCTAATTTTGGTTCATAAATGTTGGATAATGGTGCACTGCCTTTGGGTGTGTTTACGTAACATCTTAGGGAACCAAGCAGTTAGGTCTTCTAAGCTCACACACATGAACCAATGTTATTTCAACAACTATATAACTTAACTACCAGGCACACCTTCCAGACTGCTCCCCTGACTCATCCTTCTCACAGGGAGGGAGCCATGTTTCTTCCATGAACCGCTGGGCCGTGTTATTCAGGCAAAACATAAGTAAAGTTTTTCTAGTATTGAATCACTATTGGCTACATCATAATCAAATTCAGTTAGATTGTCTTTTCTATTTAAAGGCTAACATTTTTTCTTATGTAGTATTTCCCAAGGTAAGTAATTTGAAAACAAACAAACCCCTCAATTTTTTACTCTGAAACTAATGATACTATTAAGTATAAGAAAGAGTTATTATTGACTATATATGTATACATAGGTGGATGTATACTGCTACAGAACCTAGGACCTGTTTTACTTACCAGGACAACATAAATTAGTTTACTATTTTTTCTGAAAAAAATGACAACCCAGTAAGCTATGCTGCTTTTAAACATTTTACTCAGGTAAGTTACCTCTACTAAATAGTATTTTATTCTGCATATCTGGACTGTGAGACTAAGAAAGAGAATATTCGTTTGCTTTTGCTGGATAGCAAACCAATTCAAACACTGGTGGCTTAAATCAGCAGCACGTATTTTCTGACAGTTCTGTGAGTCAGCTGGGCAGTTCTGATCAGGGCCCTCGTGGCTGGAGCTGCCTCATACGCGGTAGGCTCACTCCTGCCCCAGTGTTGGTGGCTGGTTTAGCAGGGCTGATGTGCCCTCCTACATGGTCCGTCATTCTCCAGGAGGCCAGTGTGAGCAAATTCACACAGTGACCAGAGCGTCACCCCCTGCTTGAGTCACACATTTCTTAAGACCTCACTAACCCTGGTAGGTCACGTGGCCAAGCCTAGATTCCAATGGCAAAGTAATTGAAGTGAATGAAAAGTATCATTGTTGGTTTTCTTTGGTTTGTTCTTTGAAAACATATTTATCACAGAGAAATGTTGGGAGAGACACAAAAGACTGAGAAGCTACATTTCAACCATTCCCCCCACCCCAGTTATACGTTTAGAGTTCTATGCACAGAGCTGATGTGGCCTTGGGGTGAGGTGGAGAGATGAGGGGAATCCTGGGATTCTGAAACTCAGCAGAGATCAGGGAGCCAGCTCCTGACTTGAGGGCTTGGCTGTGAAGGAGTCCTGGAGCGTCTGGATCATGACTGTGCAGGGAGTGACGTGAACATTGACTGTCCTCTAGGCCTGTGGCGTTAAATACACACATGCACTCAATCCTCCCCATCCACCAGAGGAGTAGGCGTGAGCTTCATGATACCTGTCAGGAATTCGGTTTGGGTCTAAATGGGAGAAAAATGTAAAGCAGGCTGGACATGTGCCGGTCAGCATCTGCTACCACCCGCTGTCCTCTCTGCAGGCTTCCTTTCCCAGGGTCCAGGCTGTTTGACCTATACTTTCAGACTGAAACTTGTCTCAGTTCCAAAGCAAACATTACTTGATATAGTGTTCTTCCTAGATTTTTACCACGTTATCATAAATTAATTATAAATAACCAAGCAATTATTTAGTACAAACCCCAAGCTCCTCCCAGCATCTCATGTCTGGTGTGCAGGGTCCCCCTTGGTAACCTCGGGTGTTTTCCTGCACTGGAATCCGTCTGATGCTGTGATCTCTCCATGTCCTGGGTTCTCCCTTCCCTTCAGAAACTGGTCTTCGAGTTGTCCTGGGACTAGTCTCAGTGCTGAAACAAGGCCCCGTGAGTTGCCCTCAGACTTCTTTAAACTCTTCAGCTTGTTTGCCGTGAATTCTGAAGGTACCTGGCTCCCTCTCTCTATCATCCTTTGTGGGATTTCCGAGACATGTTCCAGGTCAGACCTCCTTTGCCAGACTGTTTTCCTGAACAATTGCTGTTTGTAATATGTGTTTGTTACCCAGATATCATCCATCAGTTTTGTCTGTGGAATGGGATTCTTCCCAGCATTCGCAACTTGCCCTGCTGTCCTGTTACGAGCTTCATTCTAGTATCCAGTTTGGGGAGGGGCATTGTCAGGGAAATGGGTCTAGTTCAAAGTCTCGGGTTTGCCCTCTTTGTCTACACTGGCTTTGATTAATCTGAAAGAGAGGGGTTCTCAGGAATACGAACACCATATTCGTATCTTTACTAATTCTATGCAGACAAATGGTGATGAAACCAGAGAAGTATATTTTGCAGAGAAGTACTATTATTCATGGAAATCCTCAGAATGTTAAAAACCACATACACCAAAGAATTAGTTTTGAATTATCAAGGAAAAAATATATTTTCCATAACAACTCGGCAATAAACCTGTTCAGAAGGTGTTTTTCTCTTTTAAAAGCTCAGGTAGAGCATTTACAATGAACATAATCAATTAAACAACTTAAGATTCTAGCTATTAATGAGCTTACATTTTCCTTCATTAATTTTGCATGAATGCCTTTTCTGATCACTTGTGACCTAGAGAGGGGTCCAAGGTATTTACAAAATTGGATAGGTCACTTGCACACCATTAAAATGATCAACACTGCCTTGACATCTTTACTTGTTCTCATGACTACCATATAAATTCCCCAAAGCAATCATTTAAACGGCCGCATAAAGTTTTAGATGATTTCCCTTGGAAGGATAAGAGACCTTGCATCAGTAGAACCCCTCTTCTGGAAGTGTAGAGGAAACAAGGAATGATCCTCCCTCTTCTTTGACATTATAGGACTTGCTCACACACAAGTGTGTGGCACAGTCTTATTAAGAATTTGCAATGGTAGTTTTTCTTGGATACTTTTTTAACTTCATAAGAATGGGGAAAAGTGCTGAATTCTCCAAATGTAGAGACATCTATCACAGGTCTCACAGAGAAAAAAATTATAATTATGACCTTCTACCTGGTTTTACAGTTACAGTATTTTAGATAAATTAGCCGGCCAAATGGTACAGAATTGCAAAGTTCTGCTTTTCGTTTTGTAGTTACTTCCACAAAAAGCTTAGTAAGCAGTTTAATATATCCACAATTTTCTCTAAAATTGAATATAAAAATGAGTTTATAAATCAGAAATTCTAGTTCTGTAGTATAATGTCTCATTTTTGAATCATTAGTAATATCGGAAGATTAATATCCTGCTGGGTATAAAATATTAAATAATCAACACCTGCCTTACCACAGATGTTCCAAAATTTAAGGGAAAATTTACATCATTCACAGATCTTTATAGAGTATGAAAAAAGCATTTTTGGAATGAATACATATATTCATATAAAAATGTATTATTTGCATGAAATCCTTTCAGAAACCCTTTATTCAAAAATATTTCCCCCAGACGTCAGGGAGACTAGTTTAAAAAATAGGATAAGAAAAGCACGTTAAAATAAAATACATGTAAGAATAAATACAATATCATTCAACACAGGGCTAGATAATATAAAATTATAATTTACCTTCTAATTTCAATCATTTTGGAATAAACTCAATCCAAATAAACTTCAAAATTTCTGGAAAAGTTATTGATGCCAAAAGTCCCCAAACTATAAATATTTAGGCAGTAAACAATGTCTGATTTACTCACATTTTATTTTACATAACAGTTCAGGAGATATATAGCTACGTATCCATATATTTCTGGAGGCAGCCAGCTGCAACTCCTGAGGCAACAGAATATTAATTCAGTTTAGCCTCTCGAATTTCAGGAGATTTTGGTCCAAACCACATATTATATTTATTTTATGTTTACAGTTTTAAAGATTAAAGGATTTATTTTAAAATAGTTGTTTATGGCTTTTCTTTTTAAAACTAACATTTTATAGTTCTATTTATACAGCAAATGGTGCAAAGCCAAGCAGTCTACAAATTTATAGAATCATGTTACTTGCTACTGACATTACCATAGAATATAACTTCCCTCCATGAGTAAAATAAAACGAGGTATTTGTATAATTTGAATCACTTATCTTTATTGTTTTGAGACAAGCAAGAGTATTTTGTGATTTGGTATATGTTTTTATAATGAACTGACCATCTTCTAGAAGCAAAAATACTAAATTAGTTATTCTCTCTCTGTTTTCCTAATTACTAGGAGATACGTTATAATAGCACAAGTCAAATTTCTTCCTAATTTTTCTGTTTGCATTAAGAAGTATATATTTTTCTGAATTTAGGGTTGGGAGTCAGATACTATGCTAGGGCTGGTCTAACTGAGACAGGGTGAGGGTGAAGTGAATCGGAAAGACAGTGGATAAAAATATTCCAGCCTATGTTCAAATCTACCATCAGAGATTTATTTGTTATTAATGGTCCTCCTATGAAATACTTGAGACTGAATTATTTTAACAAAATATTTTCATGGTCATGAGATTAGTTATTTTTACTATTTAAAATGTGACCCATCAGATAAGAATAAATTATGAGCAGTTGAGGAAAAATATTCATAGATTAGCAGTTGTAATTTTCAGACTCCTTGAATGAAAATCAAAGAAAACAGTTTTGGCCAGGGTTGGGCTTGAACTCACCACCCTTGGTATATGGGGTTGGTGCCCTACTCCTTGAGCCACAGGTGCCAGCCCTGAAAGAAATATTTTTTAATCCATATTTGAGGGATATCTTGTTAAACCCAGTGTCAGGAAAGCAGCTGATCTTCAAGCCAGATCTCAAATACTGTCCAGGCTGTCCCTGTGTCTTTCTCTCTCTCTCTTTTTTTTTTTTGTCCTCCAATTTGCATGTCTCCTTATGTCTCCCTTGCTCACTCTCTCAGATGGCAGGAAGAAGGCTGCTACTCTATAGTCTTGTAATATAAAGGTCCTTGGCTTAAAGCAATAAAAAGAGTAGCTTCCATGGACCCACCTCCCTTCCAGGTTACCTGAAAAACCAAGCGACTATCCCAGCTGGGATCAGGCAGCTATCTATGGTCAATTAGAAAGCGTCAGGTCATAGGGTAAGGAGTTCTCACCACCACTGAAGACAAATAGGAAGTATTGATCATCACCAGAGGAGAGAAATTACTCTGATGGACAGATGTCCTGCCTGTTTCTATGACAGAAACTGTAGGAGAAACGGGCGAGTCCAGCTAATGTGAATTTTATGTACTTTGACAATGTTTCAAGAATCAGTTTTCTTTTTGCTTATCCCTTCCCCGATTTTCCTCAGTTCTCAGGTTTTCAACACAGCCAACACAGGAGGTTTTTGGCCCTTCAAATAGAGGCATCCCCCAGCAGGAGGAATTTGCCTTACAATGGAAGTCTGAAGATCCATATTCAACTTTCCTCTATGCCACTTATTACCACATGTTAGCTGTGTCAGTGGTCAAGTCATTTAGTGTCTGTACTAGTCAGGAAGGCTCAGTTATGCAGTGGTAACAAATAACTTCCAAAGTCTCACGTGTATATCTCCTTTAGGTTACACGTCCCCTAGGTATTGGCTTCCTCAAATTGTCCTTAATCTGGTATCCACTATCTGGAATTTGTAAAAACACGGAGCAAAGGGAAAATAGTTTTGGAGGGCCATTTTGCACCAAGATCACATAGTTCACCCCACCAGATCCAAATCCAGTTATATACATAGAAGGCAGAGAACGGCAGCTCTTTTCTGAACAGGATAAAAAATCAGCTAGGAATGCTAAATTGTATGTAATAGTTTCAAAAAAAGGTAACTTTTAGTTTCCTCAACTATTATCATCAGGTTACTGAAAGTCAGGGAAAACTAAGTGTATTCTGATGCATCACAGAAAGAAATTAGGAGTTTCACAGGGATTGGCAATTCATGGTCCACATGAAATGCAATTCAATACCAGTTTTTACAAATAAATTTTTACTATAACATGGTCATGCTCACGCTTTGTGTACTATGTATGGCTGTTTTAACTCTAAAATGAGAGACTTGAGTAGCAAAGACCCTATGGACCACAAATATGTTATTAAAAACCTTCCCCTGTAGAGATAAAGTTTGCTAATCCCTGTTCTAAAAAAGTAGTAAATTGTTAACGAAGTGATCATTCTTTGTTTGTGCTCCCTTAAAAAGAAAGTCCCAATCTCTACCAGAATGTTTATTGCAGCCCAATTCCTTTCTTTTTCTATCATTTTATAGCTTAGAAGGTTAAATATCTAGGAATTTCATAATTATCCTATTTACTGTGGTCTTATAGTTTTTCTAAGAGTTCTATAAATATACTCTCCTTCAATTATATAATTTAAAGCTCTAATCCCTACTTCATGGTTCTTGCACTTTAACATACTTAGTCTTATGAAATGCACTTAATTTAAAACAAATTTTTAAATAAAAGATTTATCTTTTATATGTGCTATATAGTATATTCAAAACAATTGTTTTATTACCTACCTTGCTGCAACATGAAGTGGACTCAGTTTATCTAAGATGATTCAACACAAAACAGCCTGGCCAAGGTCTCTTTCTCAGGCCCAACAAAATGTGAATGTATTAGAACCATCACTGCCTGGCTGCTTTGTCTTAGGACTAATTTAGGGTAAAGTCTCCTTGCTATTCAAAGAGAGGCAGGTTCTCAGACTAGCTGCAGTATAATCTGGTGCTTGCTGAAAATGCAGAAACTCAGGCCCTACTCTAGACCTGCTGCATCAGAATCTGCACAGTTATGTGTGTGAAGCACCAAAATGAACCAAATTGGAAGCCTCCAGAATAAGATAAAACACCTATACTTCTTCATGCTCCCTGTCTCTTAATCAAGTGCCATCATCAGAAGGTACCACTCTGCTGAAGTATTTACCCCCAACCCTTTTAAAGTATCCCCTTAAAATAAACATCACCCAATAACATGTGCCTAAAAATTAGCAAGCTGGTATTTTGAAAGAAAGGATGACCTCAAGTTTGCAACCTCAATTTTATGTAGGCCTGGGGTTGAAAACGCACATGTCTATAGTAGCAAAATATTTTGATAATGGCAACCAACCCTTGTCCTGAGTGTTGAGGAGACTACTGAGATTGCTGGAAATGGTGGCAAAGTTCATGCTTCATCTAACAAAACAATAGTTATTTGGCTCCAACCTAGTGTAGCCAAGCAGGAATGAAGACTCTATATTGCCAGATCTTCTGATATTTCAAGAGAAGCAAAACAAAAAAAATCTGGATCTTAAAAAATATGTAATCTCTCCATTTTGTAAAATTTGGCAATTAAAATTTCAAAAGAATACCTCTGTGTGCCAGATCCAGCCCACCACTTTGAGACCTTGGCTCTCTCTATATAGTGATGATTTCCAAACTCTGCAAGCCTGTGTAACCCATCTGTGCTGATTTTCATGCTTACTTCTAGGGCACCAAGAAGAGAGGTTATATCAATACAAATGGCATAAATCAAATCATTAGGACTATTGCGTTTTAAAATGTTGTATTTTGTGAATATTAAAAACCTGCCAAATCAATAATGAAAATGAACATATGTCATTGATACAAATCTTTCCTAGATGTAAGACATGGGTTTGATTAATTAACCGTATTGTCACTACTACAGTACAAATACAGAGTACTCATTTAGCCAAGTTCATATATGCGTTAAAAATTATGTTGTATTCAAGTCTGTGTTACAAATAATTCCATTAACCAAAAGGCAGCCAAATGGAATAATTGTAAGTTTTTAAATAATAAAGTCTATCTATGATAAATGCTTTCTTATACTTAGAACAGGACACACTATCATTAAAAATAATAGCTTCGCAAAGTATCTCAAGAATGGAAGAAAAAGTATCTAATGTACTCAGCCCTACTATGAAACCAATTTATAGCTTTCTTATGAAAGCTATAACCCAATTATAGCCCAAGAATATGGGGAAAGGGGAGAGGAAGGATGGCTGGAGGGACGGTAATTGGTGGGACCACACCTATAGTGCATCTTACAAGGGTACATGTGAAATTTACTAAGTGAAGAATATAAATGTCTTAACACAATAACTAAGAGGGTGCTGTGAAGGCTACATTAACCAGTTTGATGAAAGTATTTCGGATTGTATATAAAACCAGCACATTGTACCCCCCCCAAAAAAAAATAGCTTCATGTGCAAACTGCAAAGTCCGTTTTCCTAAACTGTTCAATCATTCCAAACAAACTTGAAAAAAATAATGTGAAAAAGCACAGCTTACATTTGTTTTCATTTTGGGGATGCTGGATCCCAGGCACAGCTGCATTCGAAGCAATTTCCGTATATACTCGAGTATAAGCCGAGTTTTGAATTTGTGCCAAAAAACTCGGCTTATACTCGAGTATATACAGTATCAAATACTTTATTATTTGCGCATGCTTATATGGATGTGGCATAAATCACAAGTTCAGAGCAGAACATCATACCCCTGAATCTTTACCAGTCTACTTAATATTGGGCAGCATAATTTTTAAAAAGCAAAAGGAAAAATAATCTAGGGATGCCCTACAATTGAAGAATATCAGACCCCAAATGTATTGTTCTATACTCTTATTTCTCTTCAGATTGAATAAATCTTTCACCATTTATCAAAATTCATTCTTTTTGTTTGGTTCAACACTACTACATGCCTTATATGAATAAATGAAGAAAAGAAAGAAGAAAGATCACAAGATGCAACTACATAACCCTATACGTTTCTGTCGTGAGAAAATAGAATTTAACACATCCTATTTGGTTGTTACACCTGAGAAACTCACTGATCTAAAAGACGACCTGAGAACACCAAGTTTTGGTCAATGTAAAAAACATCATTGGGCTATGCTGGATATCATAAAACCACTTCAGATGAGTGTTTGAATTCAGCCAGAGACATTCAAGAAGTTTTTAGCTCTGTATTTGCGCGGTACTGTGTGAGCCCCCTGGGTCCCTCCTGGAGCCTTCGTGCTATTTGTGAGGTCTCGCTGACAATAAAGAACCCTGACATATAAAGAACCCTCGGGCTGCGCTGGAGTCTGTGCTTGTGTGAGGGTGACGGCAGAAGGGATGCCCCACTAGTCAGGCCCTGGAGCCTGACCTGCCCAGCTCTGCCCTTGATCCATGTTGTGACCTCAGATAAGCACTTTCCCCTCTCTGAGTTGCAGTTTCTTCATCTGAAACTTGGGCTGACATGTCCCAGCTTGTCATATAACTGTTGAGTATGTGCCTGTAGTGTCTGCTGCAGGGCAAGTGCTCCACGATGGGCACTGGGTCTTTTGGGATTCACTTGTGGACACATTCCATAGTGACTACAGAAAATCAGAATAAATGTTCTTTGTGATGTCAAAAAAAAAAAAAAAGAAAGAAAGAAAAACTTCAATAGAAATGTTCCATCTTAAGAATACAGCCTTATACCTATAGTTTCTTTTTTTTTTTTTTTTGGCCGGGGCTGGGTTTGAACTCACCACCTTTTGGCATATGGGGCCAGCGCCCTACTCCGTTGAGCCACTGGCACCACCCCATACCTATAGTTTCTACTGAAGTTTTCCACTAATGGAGCTTGTCAAAGTTGCTAATTATGGTAGAATTACTAAAGCCAGAAAATGCATGTGAATTGCTAGGTTACGCCCAGCCAGCATTTCCAACTAAGCTGAGGGAGGATGTCTTACCCTTCTTTATATCTTCTTAAAGAATCTAGTCTATGTTTCTGTGGGAAAAGAAAAATAAAATATGTGAAAGGGCACAGAGCTAAAATCTCTGCCTCTGCTCTTTTGACTGCCCTCAGAGGAGGGAAACAAAGTAAGAGTCTCCTATTTGAGCTAAAGCAGTTCTGGCTTGATTTTCTCTACTGAGGTTAGATCTAATATATATATATATATATTTTTTTTTTTTTTTTGAAGATAGGTTTCAATCTTTTATTTTTTTTTTATTTTTTGCAGTTTTTGGCTGGGGCTGGGTTTGAACCTGCCACCTCCAGCATACGGGGCCAGTGCCCTACTCCTTTGAGCCAGAGGCGCCGCCCCTCAATCTTTTATTTTTTTAAGTTTGACAACAATCATTCTAGGTAAAGGCTATGAATGAGAGCTATGGCAGGGTTTAGACCCAAAAATGAAGACTGCCCTGCTGGCAGCTGAGAAAAGCTGCTGGAGCCATTATCATCAGGCCAGTTTCAAGCCCCAGGCCCTTGGAAGAACTTCCAACTACTACCACATGGCAATCGAGGAAATAGATACAATTCAGATTAAAAAATTACTCGAACTCTGTCCTGTGCTTTTTTCTCTTGAAGGTTTAATATATTTGGGCATTTGAATAAAAAGTACAGGAAGAATTCTGCAGCAAGGAGACATAACAAGGGCAACTCTTGCCACCTAGTGAGCATCTACCCTAACTGAACTCTTAAGTACCTGTGCTGACCTTGTGACTGCATGGAAGAGTGGGCAGGATGGAGGTGAAGGCAAAAACGCTGCATCCTTTTGATGGATGACACTGGATGGGTACAGCACTGGCAAAAGCTAGATCCCCTCTCGTAAATGCACAGAGACTGGGGAACCAAAGAGATGGGACCATTCCTGCACTGTGCCTGGATGACCTATCTTTTAGATGCCTTCCTTTTATTATTTTCAAAGGCAAATAGCCCTTCTCTCAAAAAGAGAAATGAGGAACCCTGGATCATCAAAGAGTATAAATAAGCCACTGTGGCAACATGAAGAGGACAGAGAATGTCCATTCAATGTGTGTTAAATTAAAGGTCTCATCAGTCTTGGCTGTTGGCACTAATGCAGCAAAGCTGCTCTGAACTTGAGGAAAAATTAAGACAAAATTTCCTGGCCCCTGTCAATAGAGCCCAACAGTAGTACTCTGGTGTTCCTATCACCAGATTTGCAGCGGCAGTCCTGGTCCCAGGCTCCTTCCATCCATGGCACAGAGTCCTGAGAGCTGATCAGGGCAGCCCAACCTTCTCCTAGTCGTCAGCAAGAGTCTGCTCCCTCCCATCCCAGTATCTGCTTCATGCAGCTTTCCTGCTCCCTACTGTTCATGCTGTGACATGAGTAGATCTTTACCTCCAAGCAGACCTTCTAACAGTTCTGTTGTGCCTGGCACATTCCCCTTTTCATGCCCCCACATTCAAAGCAAATATGATTTTCCCCTAAAAAGGCATCCCCAGAGAGCTACTATTTAGGGTAAGCAGTAATATTGGTTGGGTCAATTAAAAGGAAGCCTCTTAAACCTCCTGGACAAAAAAGGCTCTCTGTGCAATGCCACCCCTGACACCAAAAATTGGAAAGTTGGAGCTCAGCATTAGAATTTGTGGCAATTAGTAAAACTTACCTCACTCTGGATGTGTGGAGAATAGGATGTATTTGGCAAGAGCTGGATACAGCTGAGGACAACTCCCAACGTGCCTAAGTTAGGGAAAAAATGAGAACCAAGAGGCAGTTACCTTTTTAGAAGAAAAGTTCAAAATTCTAAAAAAAAAAGTCAATTTCCTTGGAAATGGCTCATGGTAACACGTTCCACTTTGTATTTACAACCCTTAGAGTTAAAGGAAAACTGCCAAGATGTTCTGCATATTTCTCCAAATGTCTGTTTATCATATAACATTAGCACTGGCAGTGGATCTGGCTCCCTCATTATCAAGCTGTATTAGCTCAAACTCTCAGCATTGTTAGGGGAGTGAGCTCATGGCCTATTTCAGTTTTAAATTAACATTTGGCAATCACCCGGGTAATCAAAACAAATGACTCAGTCCTTTAGAATAGATTTATTAGTTGAGCCTTTTTTTCTTCTTTTAACATCTTTAGAATATTTTGCCACAGGAGGGCTCCAATCCAGCCAGAATGAAGAACACAAGTCACCAGAGGAATATTTTGAGGGGTTTCCATGGAGACAAGGTGCTGTGTGACCTGCTGAAGATATCTCCAATCAACAACAGGATTAAGATGCAGGCTAATGAGCACGCCCATCCCAGTGCCATTCTGGGTACTAGGAAACAGGTGTCCCCTGTACTGTTCCTATCCCTGACACAAATACAGCCCACCACAACATGCTGCCCTTCTCACTCCTGCATGACCTCCCTACAGGCCCCATCATATCACCTCCTTACTGCTGTCCCTTACCCACTCCCACACCCACCTTTATTCAGAAAGCACAGCTGAAGCAAAGGAGAAACAAAGTGAAATCCTGAAACTCTCCCTGAATATGGTTTTAGATCAACTTTGAAAATTACATGAGCAAATGAAATCAGAGGAAAAGACAACTCCCTGAGAGGGGGTAGTCTGTTTTTTCACTGCTCTGTCCCCACTCCAAGAACAGTGCCTGGCACATAGGACACTGTCAAGAAGTATCGATGGTAACAGGGCAAACATAAACCAAGATTATAACCAGGCATGTAATCATCACCACCACCACCACCCATTTCTAGACTGATCCTCAAATGGACAATGGCTATAGATTTAAAAAATGTTAATACAAAGAGCTGGTCCAGTTGGTTCAACAGGCTAATGAGTTCATCTGTTTAAAGATCTTAATGACAACTGTCATAGTTGAAGACAATACTTCTAAACTTAAAATGGGTAAATATTTTAACTAGAGGAACGGTGTTCTTGTCTGCCAGGTCAAAAGCCCAAAGGAAGGCAAATTTGTGCTGGTCGGGAAAAACTAACATTTGAAAGAAAATGTCTGAAACTGATTTAATTCAAAGAAACACCTTTTAGTCCTCTTCCCATCCGTACTGATGTAGTAACAGTATTTTCACTTCCATCATATTAATGTGGATTATTTGTACTGTGTTAGGTCTTGTTTGTCCTCTGGACTTTATAAAAGTGTCTGGCAGGGATAAAAATATCTCATTTCTTTTTCATCTCCCAGTACTTAGCATCAGTACATTCATAACAAAGACTTTACTCTATCTCATCTCCCACCACCCACACTCGACTCGTGTGTAACTCACTATTTCTAGAAGATGACACACCCTTTCATGCAGCTGCAGCAGGAATGCAGCATGGCACAGCTGTTCATAGCACAGGTGCCAGAGCCAGACTGCCTGGGTTCAAATACTAGCTGTGCCTCATATCTGCTGCCTAGCCCCTCTGAGCCTCATAATGGTAACTACCTCACAGAGGCAAAGATGTAACACATGTAAGCCACTGGCAGTGCCTTGTACCCCAAAGGCACTCACTGAATGTTAAAGATATATAATTTTGAGTATTATTATAGCAGGCAAAGAGTCAAACTGTTATCAAACTTGGATAATGATTTTATATGCCGCCACAAACACAAATGCTTGCCACCAAACATACCTCTCTTTAGGTTCAACCCAACTGAAACTTGAAACTTGAATCTGTCACATTCTACACTTATCCTATTTCATCTCACTCACCCCTTATAGAATTGATTTTTCCTTGAGATGGGTATGATTCTCCTTTGGACTCTACTTGTAGACTGTGGTTCTCTGCTTCGAGAACCCCAATAACTGCCTTCCTGAGACCCCAACCCTCTAGTACCTCCTCTGCCATCTTTCTGTCTGCTCCCCACTTCCACACGTTCTGGCTTGGAGAGGTTACAGGTGGAGACGTGGCAGGGAAACTGTCTTCTCATAACCAGACCAGGACCCTGGCTTTTCTTTCAGAAGGTCCTTGCATTTCATGTTTCCTGACACCCTCCAGAGGGCAGAAGAGAGAAAGGTCCAAAGGCTGAGGAGGCAAAGCTCTCACTTGAGAGTCCAACTCAGGCACCAGCTAGAGTAATATCCCCTCCCATAGTCCACGTTTTCACTATCAAGGACTAGTCAACAAAGAAGGATAAAATTTACAGCGACGGATAAAAGGATAAAATTGATCTGAACTACATGTGAACCTCCATTTCACTTTGTGCTAGCATGTCCTACTTAACATTAGTTGGGGTTGTGAGAAAAAATACTCATGGTTTGTGTGTACTTTTCGATCTGCAGTGTGTAAATGTGGCTTTGACCAGATATAATACAAACTGTGTTGACAATATTGTGCAAGTCAAAGAATAAAAACAGAACAGCAGCCAACAAAACTGGGTAAAATGTGATGACAGCAAAGTAACTCAAACACTTTAGGGTCAGTCATGTTTTTAAATACATTGTATTAATCTTATACCACCCTGAAAGAATTAATAAGTGGTATTTGACAAATCATTTATATTATTCCAGAAGAAGCCAGTAGTTACTTTTTAGTGACATTTAACTCATGCAATCATTCTCCTTCAGGTTCAACAAAAGGACTATGGTCATGGATACTGCTGACCCTATCACTACTAACCACCAAGTTTAAATGATCCCCAAATCACCAATCAATTGGGTGAATTATGTGAAAAAATAAAATCCAGAGACAAAAGCTGTTTGAATGAACTTAAAAGACCAGTTGAATAAATCAAAATGGATGATCCCCACAGATTCACTGTCTCCTCTAAATTCTTTGAATGGGATTGTCATGGTAACCATCCTTCAGAATATTCTCTCCCACTTAAGATATCAAAGAGTGGTGAACCCCAAACGTCTTTGTAATTAGGTATGCTTGTGATGTTAACTGCTGGCTCAGACTTCTCATTTACCCCCTTCTTATTCAAATACTTGTGCTACTATGGAAGTCAGAAACACTGGCATGTGAACCATTAAGAACACAGAGAACTCAAATTTATTAGCAAGAAAAGAACACGAGACCACATTTCAGGGTGGGCAAGGGACTTAAAGAGAAACTTCTCTAAATAAGACAGATGCAAAATCTACAAACACATGAAAAAAAAATTTTTTTTAAAAGCCTAGAACCCAGTGGCTTCCCTGCTGAATTCTACCAAGTATTCAAAGAAGAACTAACACCAATTGTACTTAAAAGAGTTCAATAAATTGAAAAGGAAAAATTGCCCCCAAACTCCTTCTGAGATGGGAGAATTGCTTATGCCTGGGAGTTGGACACCAGGCTGAGAAAGAGAGAGATCCTATCTCTACTAAAAATAGAAAAATTTATCTGGGCATGGAGGCTCATGCCTGTAGCCTCAGCTGCTTGGGAGATTGAGGCAAGAGGGTCCCTTGAGCCCAAGAGTCTGAGGTTGCTATGAGCCATGATAATGCCATGGCACTCTACCCAGGACAACAGAGTGAGACTTGGTGTTAAATAATAGTAATAGTAATAATAATAAGATAATAAATAAATAAAATTTTAGAAAATCAAAACAAATTTATAGTTACAGAAAGCAGATCAGTTGTTGCCTAGGATTGGGATTTTAGGGAGAGATAGGAAGGCAGGACTATAAAAGATTACAAGGAAATTCATGGTAATAGATATGTTTGTTATCCTAGTCATATTGATGGTTTAGCACACATATGTTAGAATTTATTAATTTCCACATTTTAAATATGTGTAGTCTATTGTATTTCAGTTATACCACCACATAACATTTAAACAAAATACACTGACAAGAGACAAGAAATGTTTCATTCATAAACTCATCATGGACAAATCTTCAAAGATAGGAAAAATTGTAAAAGGAAAAGGAAAAGCACTGACTTTCTGAGTGAGAGAAAGATATATGTGTATTCCATGTTTGATAGACAAATTGATGATGTCTTTCTACCCTTTCTTTGATCTGTAATAGGGCACTGGAATAGGTTCAGTTTACTATAAAACCTTAAATTCAGTGAGGCTTACCAAATAACAATGGGAACATGTTTTGGAGTAACTGGAGTTCCGAAAAGAAAAGAAAAGAAAAGAAAAGAAAAGAAAAGAAAAGAAAAGAGAAGAGAAGAGAAGAAAAGAAAAGGAAAGGAAAGGAAAGGAAAGGAAAGGAAAGGAAAGGAAAGGAAAGGAAAGGAAAGGAAAGGAAAGGAAAGGAAAGGAAAGGAAAAAGAAAAAGAAAAAGCTTCCCCATAACTAAGGAAACTTTGCTTTATCTCAAAATTGAAATAAACCTGTGATGTAAAGTAATACCCATTTCCAAAGTATCAGAACATTTGGATGTAAAAGATATTACCACAATAAATGCAAAGAGTAATTATCTCTAATTTATCTTTATTTAAATTTTACACTTAATGTAAGGGAGGGCCACCTGTCATCAGACATTGGTCATTTTTTCTTGATTTTTTTTGAGAATTATTACCCCTTTAGGTTTCAGTTTCTTCATTTTCAAATGAAGAGATATGTTCATACAGCTAGGCTGTTATATGTAGGATAATTAATTCCTTAATCACTCATTGTAATGTTTGGCAAAACCACAAAGCATTATTATCATTATTATTAAACATTGTTAAGTAGGGTATTGTGTTGAACTGATAATTCCTTCAAGGAACACTTCATGCGATGTTAACTGTAGAGTGTACATAAATTTATATATTCATTAATATCATATCTACTATGAACAAATATTTTGGAAGATTGCCAACATTATTCCTTTTCCAGTGTTAGTAAATTTCAATTTACATCCAAATCCATCTTTTCAGTTCTTCACATTCAACTCTCTTTAATACTAATTTAAATCTTTAGGTTGCATAAAACTAGTTTATTTTCATCTTTTATTATAAGAATTATAGCTTACAACACATTCTCATGAGGAGATCGCCTCACTTCTTTAGTTTGGTTGTGTTACCTTTATATTATAATGTTTTGGGGGAAAAAAACATTAATTATAGAAAGTAAGAAAGTTGGAATTTAGAATTTAAGGAATTAAAATAATACATATTTAAACATTGCTGTTACGAGAACTGATCATACACGTATTCCTTAATTTTCTTAAAACACTGCTCATCAGAAATCAATTTTATTGTTATTTAAGAATATATCATGAACTCTGCAGTCATGACTGTAGTGGGTCAATCGGAGGCAGGTGGTGCGGTCTCTTCTATCAATCCATATAAATGTTATTATACACATATCCCTGCGTATGATCCAGAGGTGAAGTAATCATTTGTCAGCCACTTAAAGAAAGTCCTATTGCCTACTGAGCAGAATGGGCCACTCTAGACTCAAAAGAACTTTCTTTATGTCTTATTTTGAACTTTCTTTATGTCTTATTTTGAAGAATTTCAATTCTGCAGAAAAGTTAAAAGAACAGTATAATGAGTACTTACATACTCATCCCTTGACTCCATTAAATGTTAATATCTTACCATATTCATGTGCTCTGTTTCCCCCTGTCTCTCTTCCTATTTACAAAACCATTTTTTTTAAAGGTTGTACACATTTCTAAGACTTCTTAGTGTTCTGAACTGGAGGCCTTACTTTTAGCCATTCACACCAAATTTTATTATCTCCTAAAAAATGTGAGAAAGTTTTAGGCATTGGTATAGCCTAATGATGTATGGACATATTTGAAGAAACCTCATAAAGGGACTGCTATCGGTTCAGAAACAGAGTTTCCTCCTTATGCTTTGCTTTCCAGATGGGCACCTAGAGTGTGGATGTCCACATAATTTATTTCCATTCAGACACCCTGAAAGTTAAAGGAGGCAATGTTAACAATTACTCTAAGATAGCCGTCCCAGGTCTGCTGGGCCTTTTGAATATTCCAGCTGGAGTGTACAACGGAGGTGTGACTGTTGAGAAGTATCTCGGGCACTAATCTGCATACTCAATTTCCTCTAACATACATATCCCCAAAGGACAACAGCCTCCTGTGCTAGCTCATGACTTTGAGGGACAACTCCCACTGTAGACTAACTTTTAGGTCTTGTAAAAAAGAGTATTTATTTAACAGGAAATGCTCCCATACGAATAGAATATAATTTATGCCAGATATAATTAAAGTGATGTTCTGAGTCAGGTAGCCAGTGAGTTGGATTCCTGGACGATCAAACTCTGCCTCTTCCACCAAGTCTTCAACCAATTTTTTATGGGCTGGTTAGTATCTTGAGAAAGCATGAAAGGTCAGGTACCTGATCACTGGGCAACACAAGACACTTTATCTCTAAATACAAAGAACATATTTATGCAAGTCCAGTTTTATTTTTCCATCTAAATGCAACTCTGAAAATCAAAATGACATTTCCTCTTAACCACCATTTTGTCTTGGTATACCTGGTGAGTCACTTCTCCAATCAGTAGTAAGGAAGTATAGACATGTAGACTGATACAGTAGAAAACACAATATTGTAAAAGTTGGAAACTGAGATGATCTTTTCACCAACATCAAGATGTCAGCAAAGAGATAGATGTTTTAAAATAATCTTGTTCTCTAGAGACTTCATCTCAAATTAGTATGAATTCATCTACCTGAGCAAAAGGAGTTGCTGAGAAGCATGAATGCATGTAGCTAGTAGCAAACCTTATGCTAATGAAACAAATTATCTTCTATGACCTTTCATAGACAGTCTTTTCTGATTTAGGTCATTCCCTGAGCTACTGCCCAAACCATTTGGTTACTAGATCAAGGGGATAATAAACCTCATGCCTAGGTGAGTAGGACAGAGAATCCAGCTTTCTTAATAACTGGAGAAGGCAAAGATAACTAGTAAGGCACAAAAATTGGTAGCATGATCTTATATAAGACTCACTCTGTAAGACACCACTGGGCTCTTAGCTGTTCAGGAAGACTTCAAGAAAGAGGTGCACATTGAGCTAAGATTTCCCATGTGGATAAGAGGGGGATAGACAATAGGAAGAATAGCCAATTAGTTAAGGAATGAATGAAACAATTAAAGATATGGAAGCATCAAGCCAGTGTTATTACTCAAGGTGTTGAGTAGCTGCATAAATTTATATGACCTATTTCAGGTTTCAAATGACTTTTCTTTGTATCATCCCATTTACTCATCTTAACCATTTTGGGACATAAGCTGAGCAATATTATTTCTAAATTATACATGAAGAAATTTAAATATAGAGAAAGTTAACTTGCCTATGTTTCTTGGCATTTTAAATGGCCGAGATGGATCTAGGAAACACATTTTGATGTATTATTCTTATATGTATGTTAATTTTACAGATGAGGAAAGTGAAGTTCAGAGAAATCAGCACACAAATGGCTGTCAGGATTCAAACCAGGGGTCACAGGTTCAATATTCCAGATATCTCACTGTATCCTATTGAATGAAAAAAAAAAGAAAAGAAAAAGAAAGAAAGAAAAGAAAAGAAAAGAAAAGAAAAGAAAAGAAAAGAAAAGAAAAGAAAAGAAAAGAAAAGAAAAGAAAAAAATGAGAGTCAGTGAGTCCAAAGCCAATTCTAAAGCCCAAAGTAGGGGGTGAGGGTAGGTGAGGAGGTCATGATTTCTTTTCTTTCTTTCTTTCTTTCTTTCTTTTTTTTTTGTCACTGAGACAGAGTGTCTCACTTTGTCACCCTTAGTGGAGTGCCAGGGCATCATAGCTCATAGCAACCTCAAACTCCTGGGCTCAAGTGATTCTCTGGCATCAGCCTCCAGAGTAGCTTGGAATACAGGTGCCCAACATAACACCCAGCTATTTTTTTAAATATGGGGGTCTTGCTCTTGTTCAGGTTGGTCTCCAACATGCAAGCTCAAGCAATTCACCTTCTTCAGCCTCCCAGAGTGCTGGGATTACAGGCAAGAGACACCACATCCAGGCAGGGGTGGTGATTTCCAAATACAAGTTTTAGTTCCTATAAGAAGTAGGTGTAATATCAATTCAGGGACATAGGATTTCTAAGGCTTCCAGTGGGTTTCCTTCAGTTTAGTCAAATCTGGATATGAATCATATGTTTGTTTTTATCTCAGCTTTCTTTCAAGTTCCCCTGTGATTTTGAAGTTCTTCCTCCCTGTCACCTTCACCATTCCTCAGGGTCTTATTCCACAATTGTTGCTCAGAACTCTTATCAATCTTACCCTGATCTGAGATTCTATGGCTTGTAGCTCTGACATACAAGTCAGCATTGTATTCTTTTGTGTGTATTGAAGAGGTCCCATGTGCTGCTGTCGATCCCTGTGCCAAGACAAAATTGAACACTGACAGTTTGGTTTGCTGAGAGAAAGCTGTGTCCCAGGAAATTATACTGCTTCATCCCAGCTTCCTTTACACACATTTGGGAGTTGTTTTCCTCTCCAAATTCTCTGTCTCCTGAATCCCAATGGTGATTATTTTATGTTTCAAATAATTTTGAAAGTGAACAGATGTATTTTGGATGTGTCTGTTTCATATTTTAGTACTCTTTTCAAAGGTGAGGGAAGTCACACCAATTTACTGCTTGTGGGAGCCTAAAACCTTGGCTCACTGAGTCCACATTTCCCTCAGTCCCAGAACACATTGGATTTTCATCTAGTACCAGTTTTCAGAACACAGGTGTTTGGAGATATAAAACTCCCATTTTTTCATGTGCAGGGAATGAACAGTGTCTCATGCGCCCTGGCACCCATCACATTCCCTCTCCTACCATTGGAGGAACCAACTGGCATGATTACCTTGCATTTTGGCTTCTCTCTCTTCATCCTTCCACTTTAGGCCAGTCACCTGCCAAGTCTCTCTCACTTGGCTTTGCTCTTTGAAACTGGTGGAAACTTAAATATAAGATATTCATGCTTTGTTTCCTCCTCACTATAATGAGAATGCTGCTGTCCTGGTGCCACTTGGACCTCCAGCTTTAGAATGTGTGCTCTAGAAGTCTGTATTGCAAGTAGAGCTTCTTGATTTTGTGGGCTAGATATTTTATTTTATGTTATATTTATTTATTTATTTATTTTGAGATACAGTCTCACTCTGTTGCCCT